>QLNU02015178.1:0-11396 GCA_006491805.2 Dysdera silvatica
AAAATATTTCGCAAATTATTTTTCTATAGATTTTCTGCATACGCAAATTGTAATAATCTCTTACATGTAGCAATTTTTCAAAGAAAAATACGGATAAGGATACCAAGAGGGAGAAAGATATAGTGTGAAGTAAAATCCTGTCACCACAAAATTATCCACTGTCTGTGAATGGGTTAAATGTCCAAAAAGAAATACTTGAAATTTGTTTTCCTTCGAATAAAAAATTAACTTTTTTTGTGCAAATATGTAAGAATAATTTCATTGCTACTGAACATTTTATTTCGTTTCTTTTCTGGTAAGTACATTTTATAAGAAAAATTAAAACCTTGAAGGTAAATTTCACATTACCTCAAACGAAGTTTGACAGCAGCTCCTGAGCAAATATTCTGGCAGACACTCTGTTGAGAATGGACTGCCCCAACAGTTTTGTTGTTTGTAGATTATCTTAACCCATTAGTGTCTGAATTTTTTTCCTTCAATAATTTGTACAGTGGTAGCAGATGGTGTGTAATGAATAGGAAAATAATTTTTAAAAAATCATAAGTAAAAGAAATTGAATTTATTTAAAAAAATTACAACATCCCATTTAAAAGACACCAGGTACACCACCTTAATTTACTAAAGATAATTTTATTTCGGCGCCACACTAGAGAGAGTGCATGTTTTTCCAATATATATATATATATAAATGGGAAAATAGTAGATAATGTAAATATAAATGAAAATGTAGAAAATCAAGCAAATAGATTGGTGAGAAATGAAAGCAAATAAAAAACAATAGTAAACAATAAAATAAAAATACAAACAAGTTTATCAATGAAGAGCGCGCATGAAGCAGCAGCAATCAATATGATAAAATTATATAAATAGGAAATAGTAGATAATGTAAATATAAATCAAAATGTAGAAAATCAAAATGTAGAAAATCAAAATGTAGAAAATCAAGCAAGTAAATGAAAATTATTTATACGTAGGTGCAAATATATGAGCAATACCAATATTCACACAGCCACATCTGCATACTATATAAAATGAAATAAAATAATAAAGGCCTATGCACTAAAATGTGTATATACAATATAGGTGTAAATGTATGTACATCATACCACAGTTACAAAATATACATTCCTGTGTAGTGAAAGTATAAATGAATAGACAATTTTACGATTAATAATAACGGGCTAGTGACGAAAGTGAAAAATTGAAATTATATGACAATATATTGAACCTAGGCATGCATGTACAATCTTTTTCAAGGGAACAGTTATACATGTATGCCAGACACAATATATAAGATCTGCAAGACAATGTTTCTGAAACGCCAATAAACCGTTCGACTAAAACCCCGAAAAACACTGTCAAACGGCACAAAGGCATTCTGCTCCCGACATCGCCCTACAGATCATTGCTGTTACCAAAAAATATTCAAATACATAAATATATAATAAAATGTACATGTACTTACAAGGGTACGTTGGGCCTGTCGCTTCGAGTTCATGATCTTGTGTTGTGACATTTTGAAAGAAAGGGAGAGAGAGGGGGGCAGAGGGTGTTATTGGCAGAATCATTTAGTAATGGTGACAGTTCGGCGCCAAACAAAGGGAGGTTAAAGAATTAGCTGTAGCAGAAGTTAAAAGGGGTGAGGAAAGTAGCTAAAAGGAAAAATGAAGATAAAAGGAGAAGAGGTTATGAAAATGTAAGGGAAAAAATTATTAGCCAAGTATATGGCGCGCCTTTATGTTAAAATTTTTTCTACGTTTAAGGTTAGCAAGGATGACTTTAAGGTAGCGTAAGCAGAAATTTATGGGAAAATTGTTGTTTTTTAATGAAGTAAAGAAACATATGAGACTGTTGGTAGTATCGTTAATATTGTTACATATTTTGGAAATGCGAACACAATGTGTAATCAAAATATTTCGTTGAACACCTATAGAGATATTGCTGTTCCATTTAGTGAGGAAGTTCACCTTGAAATTAAAACAACTACGTTTATCAAATATGCTGCAATTGACGTGGTCTTTAATGGTGGTAATATTCAAATCGAGGAAGTTTGAAGTTTGCTTTGGTGCTGTCCTCTGACGTCTTTTTCGGTATAAGCTCTTCGGGATATGTATCAAGGTGTTTAGCACTGAAACTGTGGTTATCGAAAGTTATGATGTCATCTATGTATCTGAATGCGTTACACAAAACAACACTATTATTTTTTCATAATGGTGTAGGAATAAATCCGCTAAAATAGAAGAGAAGTTACTTCCTTGTGGAATACCGCATATTTGTTTGTAGATGTGCTTGCCATCAGAAATGTAGTTATTGAAAATGCAGAAGTTTACAATGTTGTTCCAATGATTTTCATCAATGTTCAGGTGGTGCGAGAAATTATGATAATATTCGTTGAGGACGTATTTTAACTTTTCCAAGGGAATACTGGTGAAGAGGTTTTCAAAATCGTATGTGTTGATTGCAGAAATATTGTTGTTGTTGTTAATATAGTTGATGACAGGTGTATTGTTCTTGATAAAAATGGTGTTTTCTTTATTCTTATGGATTTCTTGTAATATCTTTCTTAGTAGTTGAAAGAAGCTGCTATTGGCGTTATGGTTATAGCAGTTAACGCATGAAGTAACGAAACGGAATTTAGTGGGATTTTTGTGGAATTTGACGGTGGCAAACACATATGGAAAAACTGTATTATGATGCGGTGCTTTAGCTGTTTCACCTCAAGGATAATGGCTTATGTTTTTCGTAGCGACCCAACATTTTATTTGGAAGAACTAATAAGGTAATTAATGAATCGTTATTTCCTCTTTCAAAATATTTAAAAAATTATCTAGATATCTAGAAGAGTTGTGTGTAATGATATCCTTACTAAATATAAAAAAGGATATAAAATCCTTAAAATTTAAGCTGTTGTGAAACTAAGAAAACGACGTAACCCTGTGTAACATGAAACATAAATTCTACGTTTAAGTCATACATAAAAGTTTCAATAGACTTGGCCATCCTTCATCAAGAATGTTAGTACTCAGTGCACTTATATCCTGACTCTGTACTTCTCAGTACACTTGTATGTGGACTCAGTGCTGTTGAGTACACTTGTGTTCTTGGCGAAGACCATTGGAAAAATACTTCGAAACTTTTGCGTGTCACTCATTAGTGCTCTCAAAACATTTAATTTATATTTCTTAATTTATAGCATTGTGGTTGGGGAAAACTGTGCCCTTCACGTTCAGTAGTATCATAGTTATTGGGATCAAAGTTTGGAAAAGGAAATTATAGTTATTATACATCAGTTTTTTTTCACAATATTAATATGAAAATAAAGCAATTAATATACATCGCAGCTCTGGAAGTCCATACCTTTAGTGTGTTACTGCGCTAGGAAAAATAGAAAAATAAACAACTCAAAATATCAAAATAGGGAAACAAGGAAGGAATGAATTTTTAAATTAGGAGTTCTCTCTTTTGTAATAAAAGCTATTAAATTGTATTCTAATTAGACCTAATGGAAAGTGACATAAATTGACTAAAACAGCATTCTTTAAGAAAATATTTTTAAAACGTAATTACTCAAAATGTTTACTTTGTTTATAAATACAGCATCAATTATGCATTAATGAGAAGACTGCAAATTTTTTAGAGTATTTTTAGTCATTAAAGCAAATGCTAGTTTAGAAATAATTTAAGAAATGTCATTTTTGATTTTTTTTATTAGAATTTTTGGTGTTAGTCCTCTCTGAAACTTAAAAGTTTATACTAAATTATGCATAATGAACCTCCACAGTAACTTAAATCTTTCTTCAGAAACAAAATAATATTTGTCTTTTCTTGCAGTTAATTATATCACTTTAAAAGAGATACCATAGTTTTATTTAACTGTAAATTTTAAATAGTAAATGCTTGTAAACAATAAAACAATATGATAAACAACATTTAATCATAACTGAAAACATATTCCATTTTGAAAAAATATCTCACTTTCTGGATATATATCTTTAATTAAATTAGAGTGTTTAGATGTATATTATTATGAAATTGTGTGCGCATGGAGAAATCATACCAGTAAGAAAAAAAAACATGAGTACATTTGATATATGATTTTGGTGTGTGGTATCCCGAGAAGTTAAATGAGAAGACGGGATTTTGTAAAAAAAAAATAGTTTTGTAATAGTAAATAGCTGAGGAGGCGGAGTTGTTCAATACTCATTGAACACTAAACTTCAATTAAAGAGTAACCAGAAGACAACTGTGGTTATGTAGCTAGTTGCACAAAGTATGGTAAGGAAAACCCGACCCATCGATATCCCGCCCTGAGAAAGTATATAAAGCGAGAGAGGTATTTTTTCGGTGAAGAAGAACGATTCTAGTAGCGAAAACCCTGAACAGAACAAGGTTTAAAAGAATTCATGGATACAAATGAAGGACTTCTACAAAATACGACTCGTAGAATAAATAGTGTCTCGAACGAAAGGGAACGCCCAATAAAAACATCACACTACGGAAGAACTATAATAAATGGTAAAACATCCAGGATTGTGCTTGAATAAGTGAAGATTGGCGATCGCCAACTATATATCATCCCTAACAAATAGACATTGGAAACTTTTTAAAAAATTGGTGTACCGAATATCCGACTGTTCAACTTAAATGAAAAATTTATTTATACGATACGTATCGTATAAATAACAAGTGTTCAAATTTGAAGATTTGCTGTGAATTATAAAGTTTATGCACTGGAATCGCTGTAGTATTTGATCTTCTTCCCAAATTCTAACGATACAGAACTATGGGCGTCATCAGATGTCATGTCAAGGCCATGTATACCCTACAGAGCTTTTACGTTTATCGTTAACTTCGTTCTTCATTGCTCTTATTCTTAAGCTCCGGGAAATTTTCCATTCTTTGTAAAAGATGATTTTTTCCCTTCTCTCCAGGCATGCTCACATTATCCGAGACTTTTTTTTTCTCTCTAGTTTTCTCCGTCGCACTCTTTGGTTATATTTCTGCTCGTATTTCTGTATAACGCTTTCTGCTGCCTTAGGGTTGTCTTAAGTAACATCCACCGCATCCTCATTGCTGTCAAGCGAAGCAACGTCTTTTCTTTTACTTGTTTAGTACACAACTCTCTAATTCGTAAGTCGTACGAAAGCTTATCTCTTGTTCCAGTTTACTTAAATTTCTCTTAAGTTTCTTTGGCAATTTTTGTCTACTGATTTTCCCATACATTATGCGATACATTGCGTATGCAATACCCTCGCTGCATAATGGTTTGCTTTGGTTTACCTGAAGTCTTTGGCTTTCTGTCGTATCTGTTCATATTGAAAGATTTTCCTAGGCATTCTGCTTTGTACCTTCGGTTGTGCTATTGAAATCTGTATATAAGAATAGAAAGAAAAATACTTTATCACACAATGTCACTTTTGTATTCTTTAATTTCACTTGATAATTTTATTTGATAATTTTATAGAAAATAAAATAAGTATGAAATAACAAGGATCCCCATCCGGGATATTTGTAAAATCTTCTATGGAAAAGAACACGTTTAAGGAACATGCTTATAGCTGTTCTTTTAAAAAAACACAAACCGTAAATTAATAATAATACATAATTTATATTAAATATTATATTTTTAAATTAGTTTAATGAATATCTGTATATTTTGGAATTTTTCTTTTTAAATTATCAAAACAGAAAGAAACATGGAAATATTCAACATCCTTCATATTATTTATATATCTCTATGCAGTGGAAACTGGTTATAACGAAAACGGTTATAACGAGTTCATGGATATGACAAACAAATGATTTAGTTTTATTTAATGCATAATATGTGGTTGTATTGAATAATTGTTATAGCGAATTCATGCCTATAACGAATAAAAGGATTTAGTTTAGTTTTATTTAATGCATAATATGTGGTTGCATTGAATAATGTTTATAGCGAATAACCAGTGGCGGATTTATCAATAAACTAAATAGGCTGAAACCGAAGGCGATAAATTTATGACAGCGGTAAAATTTCAATAAAATATTTGCGACGAAAAGTTTGAAGAGGCAAGATTAAACGTTTTGGTGGCTGATTGAATTATTAAGTTTGAATTGCTATTTACAGAGGCGTAACCGGGCATTAGCAAAGAGAGAGTTGTCATGGGCGCCGCCTTAAGGGGGAGGATCAAAACGCAACCAATTCGCGAATACTTGCGCAAAGACAAAGTAACGATTTTAAAGCAACGATTAAAGGCATTAAATTAAGAATTTGACAAAAGCGCCAAACTCACTGTTATGCTTCTAGTTACGTTTGGTAAGATTAGGCGTTAAAATATGTCAGCTTACGTAGGGCAAAATATGTAATAGCCTAAAGACGGTAAAACCGTAAATCCGCCTCTGCGAATAACTGCTATAATGAGGAAAATCCCCTGTCCTTTCATATTCGCTATAACTGAGTTCGACTGTATTTCCTAACATCTAACGTAGATGACTTTGTGGTATAGGCCAAAGGGTTTTAAAGATATTTCTGGAATTTTTTAAAATAATATCAGAAACCTTCTTTATATATTCCGCAAATTCTAATTTGTTAAAATGCCTGGATTCTTTGGTTTCTGAACTTTCCTTTTGATTAAACAATTGAAAACAGTACTTACAAATCTTCTTTCGTCAGCTGCGGTATAATCCAAATTAAGGCCTTTTCTTCTTCGAAAATAACTCCTTTTTAGCACTAATTAAATTCACCGAACACAGGCACGCACCTCTTCCACTATAAACTAATTTATTAATTACAACAAAATAGATTTACAAACTTTTTTTTGTATTTAAAATAAAACCACTTACGAGAACCATTTCCTTAGTCCTTACCGGACTCTGCCTCCCCTTAAAAAGCCCTTGCTACCCCTTAAAATTGTCGAACTCCCCTTTCTTGGGATTTCCTCAGCCAATAGCAACACTGCATTCAGTGGTGGCGTCATAGCGTGGCCATGTGTGGATTTAAGTTTTAGTTCGGGTTAGTGACATAATTTATCATCCTTCTTTCCCGCTCTTTCCACAATGGCGGGCGTCTATGAAACTACATATATTTATATTGGAAGTTTCCAAACTGTCTATAATTAAAATCCCGACAAATAATTTGCTTTTAAGACGGGATTTTTTTCGTTGTATTATTACCTTCATGATTTCAGTTATTATATTACGGTAAAATCCCTCATTAGCGGACACTTATCGGGTACAAATAATTATCCGTAAAAGAGAAGTGACTGTAAAAGAAGGGGATATTACTTTGAAGGCGTGTTTTCCAGGAAATTCTTATATCTAATCATTAAAGCAGAGCGATCGTATATGATGGATGTTCGTTAAGAAGGGGGTTTTACTGCGTACGTATATGTAATATTTTTATAGTTCATTAATAAATTAATAATATTATGGTAAACACAGTAAAACTATAGTATTATTGAAGCGTGGTCTTCAGATCCACTTTCTCTTGTAGGAGCGGTACAGACAAGTAGACATATATTCCCCTTATTTCTCTAAAAGGGGTACATAACTATCTTTTGTGTGTAAAAAAACACTTGCTTGTGATGAAGTTGCTGAACAAGATTGGTGTAATGCATTTAATAATATTTTACTTGAATTTTATTTATTCCATTTTTTGTATATTTTGGTGATTACAAAAAAGAAATTGAACTATCAACTTCAATACATGTCAAGCGAGAGAACATAAAGGTGATTTATTTAAAAAATGGGAACTCCGATCGCATCATTAAACAGCTTCTTCCAATTTCTTTCGGATGGTCTCTCAATTTTGCCAGTTCCTAAAATTGTTTCGTATCCTGATTATTTCTTCTAAGGAAGACATTTTCTATCTTGCGGTCAGTAGAGCTTTCTCAAACGAAGGGACTAAGAAAAAAATGACCAAATGGTAGATTCTCCAAGAAAACTGACCCCGAGTGTCTGTCCTTTCTTTTGGTCTTGATTTGCCTTAGTGCTTTGTCATGCGGACCTCCTGCTTGACGAAAAAAAGCTAGCTATCGGCATGGAAGAATAGATATTACGTTCACAATCACTTCGTTTTGAGTTCTAGTTTATCTTAGTCAGAACAATGCAGATATTAAGCATAGGACGTACTTTCTTTCTCAAGGGTTCATCTCTAATAGGAAAGGCTTCAAATTCATTCTGAAATCTTGACTAACCAATTTTTGTGCTCGTAGTCAAGTGAATTCTTTTGCATCAGAGGTTAAACCTTCAAAACTTTTAGTGGTCCGTGCTGTATATAAAGAGTATTTTCTTTTTATTTCTAAAGTGTTGAATGCTGGTTTAGAAAATTGGAATTAAACTTTGAACTATGAGAGAATGGCTGTCTTAGCTAAATTATTTAGAAGTAGAGAACTTCGTAAGAAAAATTATATATTTTAACTTTTACATTACCTGATGGTAAATACTAAAAAGAGGTACAAAAGCAGCAGCGGAATTTTATTTAGTTATGCATCTCAGTATTGATCCCCAATAGATATTTTAAGTGAAATTATTAAGAAAAGAATTAAAAAGGAATTTATTCAATGTAACTTACATGGATAACGTTTATTCGAAATTTCGAATATATTTATGCAAACTGGACAGAATTATTTAATATTCTAATTGAATGAACCTCGTTGTCTATTACGATAGTTACTTTAAGTTTAACGTGGAGACTGGGTAAGAACATTTGCACTCATCCTAAAGTTTCGTCAAAAAATTTTAACGTGTTTTCAGGGTTTAAATTTGAGCTCAACTGTATGGACTATCCGAGGAGAGCCAAACACGGTTGTAAACATAATAAGTAGTTATTGGCGTAATAAGGGGAAAATATCGTACACAGAAACAATAAGGAATACGTAATTATGCCAAGCGTAACCCTACGTCACTTACTCACGGCCTTTACCTTGTATGAACGTTCAAGAAGCTCAGAGAAGATCCTGGCCTCCCACGTAACACAAGTGGTCAACAAACCTTCATTAGGTACACAAGAATACAAGAAATTCAACGGCACTTAAACAGGCGGCGTATTAAACGTGGTACTAAAGAAGCAACGACACCCAATGTGATCCGGTTTAAGGGGAATTCATTTTCGCAACCACGCCACAAAAGCTCCCACACTATTCACTATTCACGACGAAGAAGTTATTCCAGTGTCGACTGTTACACCAAGACGCAACTTGCGCTATAGCACATAACACAGAGAAGGTAACTTAAGCTCTATTCAAATCATAATATAAACACTAGAAATCATTCAAAGGGATCTCGAAGGCCTTCTCTCACATCGAGGACTATATACGGTTAATCACTAACTGTACTGGCAAGCCAATACAAAAATTGGGCCCTGTGGTGGTGGTGTGGTAACGCGTTCATCTAGCATACCGTTAACCTGGGTTTACAAATGTACAGAGTGCTACAAAAAAGACACTTACCGAATAACTGCTCACTGTAGTCCGAAGGTTAATTCCCTAGGCCCTAAGGGGTTTGAATTTCTCGGGAACATCTGGGACCCGGAATAGCACCTCCGTTTCTGTCCTTGCTCTGCAAAATGTAAATAAACAAATAAAAGAGCACCCAAACGAACTATTCTTTGGGTGAAGTAGCCTATTTGACGTCATCCTTGCGAACGTGTCCACTTCAGTATTTCGTAACGTCATCCACTCATAATTTCTCAGCACTCATAATTTCACAGCACACACAATTCTGGCATAGTTGAATAGCCAAATGGTCTGGCTGCAATCACTCAGTAATAACAGTCCGCTACAACTATTAGGGTCATCTGAGAGTAAATTGTTAAGCTAAGAAGTATTTAACAACGTCCATACTAATGGGGAATTCGAACTTGAATTATCAGGAGTTTTGGCATTTTTTCTAATATGAGACCTTGATGTAAACATAGTAAATTAAGTTGTACTATTTTTAGTTTCAGAGTGCACATCATTGACCCATAGTGGTGTCCTGACCGACATGAGCCACTACATGTCGAATTGATCATTCAGCCTCGCTAAGGCCTGCACTCTCTGGTGCATTTCATGGTGTAGGGGTTGTAGGCATTACAGGTGCACCAAGTCGTTTATTAAATGGACCAACGAACTAGTTTGTCCATCTCTCATAGGCGATGTTTCGTTTAGTAGCTCTCTAATTGGGCGATCTGGTATACCGCTAGTAGGCATTATGAACAATTTAATCGTCCTTCAGAAACAAGCTTGTACGGATTTATTTTTCAATGTAGTCGTTGGATAGGAATGCATGAGTGGTTTACAATGCCGCGCACCAGTTTTCTCCATATTAGCTACATCCTTTACAGAATTACTATGAGATATTAATCATTTGGATACTACATCGCCGTAATGTTATGCACAATTTTTCAGAAAAATCAACATGTGGCTCTGTATTGCAATTTTAGTTGTATTTATAGTATACTTACCATGCGTTAATGAATTACTTTTAATAATCCAATTTCATTTTTTAATAAGCCAAAGACAATGGTTTCCAGTACACTCAGTTTTATTATTAAATATTAGTACCGACGTTATAGAGAGTAGGTTTGGGTGTTAGGTCAAACGCATTGACTCGTTTTGTACAGACATGGTTGTCTCTCTTCAGGAATCGATTCTGGAGCTAACTCTGAGTGAATCCGAGTATTGTTATTGCATGCTACTGTTCTTTTTCTCACACAGCGCCCCCTATTTGCAGGAACTATTGGAAGTAGAGAAATGGAGAAAAAATAATAATGGTGAAGAGGGTTGCCTTTCGCTAAATAGTGTGTAGAGTTTAATGGGACCTTTAGCGCAATACTAAAGGAGGAAGTATGTTTATGATGACTAACGAGATTTTTGACACAAATATCCCCTTTATCCAAAACTATACTCATAATATCTTCAATGTCGAAAGCTAAGCTCATAAATATACCCAATATCAAAACCTACAAATCACAAATATCTCCAATATCAAAAACTACAAATCAAAAATATCTCCCATATCAAAAACTACAAATCAAAAATATCTCCAATATTAAAAACTAAATATTATACATATCAACAATACCAAAACTACAAAAAACTCACAAATGTCCCCAATATCAAATTCTACGCTCACAAATATCCCCGATATCACTCAAAATCGACGCTCATATATATCCCATATATTAAAAAATTACGGCCATAAATATTCCCAATATCAAAAACTACGCTCATAAATATACCCAATATTAAAAATTAAGCTCATAAATATTTCCAATATCAAAACTACGCTATTTTTTTTGTAAAAATCCCCCAATATCAAAAACTAAGTTACATAACATTGACGCCAATAATTAGTGTATTCAGTTCTATGTCGAGTTTTTATATCTAGTTTTCTCTTTGCTTTTTTTTAATGAACCCATACTAAGGCACTTT
>QLNU02015178.1:16598-39764 GCA_006491805.2 Dysdera silvatica
ACAAGGGAAGGTCGGAGGGTGGACGACGAGGATTTTAATGACATTAGGCTTATTTGGAAGCTCTCAAAAAATTATTAGACACGTATTTAGTCATTTTTCAGAATGGCCATAAATATAGGTGTTATAGGGCCGAAGAAAGCAAAAATGGGACTATTTTCAGAGATTTTATGTTATCATATTTTCAAAAGTATTGATTTTTTTTTTTGCTTCATTACGCCTCTGCAGAAATCCATCGGTTACTTGTTTCACGGTTTTGCAGAAGTAACTTATTACATTGCCAAAGTTATAAATGCACGCGGAAACGAGTAGTACAGCGCAAGAATTCGCCAACTTGTTGGCTGCTTGGCGAATATAATATGTTGCATTTCTTTTTCCTGTATACTTATGGTATGATAATGACATAAAAATAACAAAAATCGTGATGTTTTGAAGGAGGTAAAGTAATAAAGGAAAATCAAGATTTATGTCATTAGAAGGAAGGAACATAAATGCAATTGAACTTTCTGCATTTTTATTTAAGAAAGGAGAAATGTATTTATTACAATTTTTATCGAATATTACGATTTTTAGCAATCAATTGTATGAAAATCCCAAATCATGAAAAATATGAATTTTTCCTGCAGTGGCTGGCTGCATCGAATAAAAGGAGAATTTTTACAATTAGGTATTTTATCACAAACGTTTCCTGTGAATGTGAAACAAATTTGGCGGACATTTAAAAAATCAGGCTTTTCATCTTCTGATAACCCAGATGAAAACCATGCGTATTTGATCATGGGTTGAAAAATATCAGAACACATTTGGAAGTGTATTAAGGACTGTAATTGGGGAATATTAATTTTTAATTCAGAATATTTTGAAGTAACGATATATTTCTCGCGCTATGTACTTTATTTCTCTAAAAAAAAGCGATCTAAAAGTTGGCAAATGGGAATTGTCTGTTCGGGAAAAATTTTAACTACCCCATCTGGCTTCCCCCAATGCTGCATCTCTTTTCAAAAATTCACGGATTTTTATGAACACTACAAGAATCGCACAAAAGGACACAATTTTCAGTCATATTTCTGAAAAAATGCTCGTCCGAAATTTGCTGGAATAGGTTTGTCGTTAATTTTCCTAATGAACTGCAAGTTATAGTTACATTTGTCGCTTTAAACAGAGAAGATTGGATTCTTTTTCCAAATTGGCTTGTGCTTTCGTGTAAACATAAAAATGCATCACCAACAACTTCGCCATCAGCATTTATTAAATATTGAACGGTGTACAAGTAAGTACACTAATTAGTTGGAGATGATGCACAACCCAATGTTATTTTTTCCCCTTGGAAAGAAAGCGTTCGACTATCTGTTAATTCGTAATTGAATCCGCATTGATCGGTATTAAATATACAACGGGAAAGATATATTTTAAGTAGTTTTATCACTTCTGTTTAAAATTTTGTTGCAGCGTTTCGGATCATTTCCGGAGAAGTCACTAGTTTTTTCGTTACAAGTTTTGTTATCTTCCTAGACGTTATGCCATGACGTTTACAAAAGTCCTTTATCCATGTGTTTGAGGTAGGAAACTTTAATTTATGGAAATGTAAAGAAGTTTCAATTGGCCATTTCCGAATATCGGAACCATGTATAATTCGTAGTTTTTTGCCCCTAATTTCCATAAATTTTTCCCAAACTTCCATGTCGATTGCTTTATACATATCGATTAGTGACCCTCCGTTTACTATATCCTTTTTAAAACGCAGATATGTTTTCTGATTAGGCATTTTTTTACAGACCTTTTTGATTAAAGTGTCCCATTTCCAGATTGGATGAGTTTTTTTAATAGCGACCATACGCTCCTTATCGTCTATACTTATATAACCAGGCTCACATTTTATTTCCACCCCATTATCATCATGTATAGAATAATGTTCGGGATCTTTTTCGGAAATCTCAATGAATTCTTCATCATCTTCAAGTTGTAGTTTTGTTAAATAATTTTCCAACACACAAAAAAGTTCCACAGCTATAGCTTTTTCACAATCGGTGATATCACTGGACATGTTCAAGAAATTTGAATACGTTGCTTCGGTTATTTTTTGCAAATGACGAATAACATTAATTGCATTTATGACCAATAAATTCATTTTAAGGTATAAAAGGTTAAAAGTTAATTTGTCAAAAATACAATTTTCTGTGGTTTTCTGCAGAAGCTAAATTTTAGCTTAATATTAAAATAACAAAATATATTACAAAGATTTGAATTATAAACTAATAAATTTCAAACAAGTATAAAAATATATGTTGAATGTGAAATCAAATTTTTTTAAATACGAAACTAACATTTTATTATGCGTACGATATATAAGAACAGTTTAAATAAACTGTCGTGTAGCACTCTCGAATGTAAGTCACTTTCTAATACTACCTTCGAAAATAATTAATTATACTAAACCAGTAAATGCGCCAAGCATCCAATAAGTTGGCGAATTTTTGCGCTGGGTTACTCGTTTCCTCGTGCATTTTATAACTTGTAAAAAACATTATTAATATGTTACTTCTCCAAAAACCGTGAAACACATATCGGATAGATTCCTGCAAGGTACATAATGAAGCAAAAAGAAAGAAAAGACATCCAATACTTTTGTAAATATGACATTATAAAATCTCTGAAAATAGTCCCATTTCCGCTCTCTCCGGCCCTATGACACATATATTTATGGCCGTTCTGAAAAATTCCCGGATACGTGTCTAATTATTTTTTGAGCGCTTTCAAATGAGCCTAATGTCATTAAAATCCCTTGTAAGTTAAAAGTGACTTATCGTCCCACTTGCTGCAATCACGTATAAAGTTTAATAGGGAAAAAGCTTTATATATTCTAGCAGGAAAGGGAATGACAGGCAGGTAACCTGTAGCTTAGTGGTTACAGCACTTCTTCGGCAAAGAAGAGATATAGTACCCCACCAGGTTTACGGAAATTCCCTTTTACTGCAAGTTGTTGTACTATGTTGAACCATTTTGGCCATCTAATATTCACCAGCATACTTCCTTGCTTATCAATTGTAATGCATCTTATTATGCGTCCCTTAAATAGGAATATGTTTAATTTAATCATAAATACCCGTTTTTTAATACCCGTTTTTTTTTAAACAAATCACAAATAATTGAGATACTTCTCTCAATTTAAGCGTAGATACTAGTGTTATAGAACAAGTGGTGCTAAGTGTTTCGAGTTTGACGATTTATTTAGCAAAGAAGCAACCATAAACCGCCGAGAAACTGCACTTGAGGAGTGAGAAAATATAGTGTAATCCCTAATAATATATACTAGCCTAGGAAGGGCACTAAAAACCATGGCTACTTTTTGATAAGCCTGTCTTATTTAGTGTACTTGTTATGATTATTTACATTAATACTAAGGCGTTCTAGCTAAAGAACAGGACCTGAAAATGTCGATTTCTTTTAATTGATGTTATATTTGGGTCTAGTTATGAAACAAACATATACTAAAAAGTAAACATATTATGTATGATGCAGCGAGATAATGTTCATTTAGTTCATTTGCCTTTGCAAAGAAACGTATTATTTCAATGTCTAATTCATTAGGCTATGGATTTTTGTCGAATATTTTATATAACGAATTTCCAAATAATTTCGAAACCAGAAAATGAAAGATTTTATAATCTTCTCAATTCCTGAATCATTTTATATAGTAGAATTATAATTGCTGTTTCATTATCAAGTCGAATAAATGTAATAAAAAATTAAATAGATAACATTTAATAGAAAAAATTAAATGAAAAATATTCAATAGAAAATATTAAACAGAAAATATTTAATGGGGGAAAATTAAGTAGAAAATATTCAATAGAAAAAATTATGTACAAAATATTTAACGGAAAAATTAATAGAAAATATTTAATGAAAAAAATTAAATAGAAAACATTTGTGAGAAAAAATGAGGTAGAACATATTGAATAGTAGACATTTAATAGAAAAAATTAAATAGAAAATATATATACAAATGTAATAGAATAAACAGTGCTATATACATATCCTATATCTGATGACAACCAATAATTTTATGTTGGTCAATCTCTCTTATACTATATCACACTAATAAAGTCGTTTCCATTTCATCAATAAAATGATTTTTAATATCGTAATTTTAGCAGCCACCCTAATTTCATCCTAAATCTAAGTGAAGATGGATAATTACATAAGGGGGAGATAATGGAATATTTATCAAAAGCGTTAAGAATAATTTTTGTAGTTAGTTAAAGTTCAGCAGTCAAACTTACATTATGTATTTGAAATTTGCCGGTATCATTTTTACCAAAAGGCTCATTAATTCGATTACATTTCTGTTACTTGTGTTAGCAAAAAAACTTTCCAGCCAGGATCATTTACAAATTTCCGTCTGTTGTTTAGTTTGTTACTGAACACACGAAAGACAAATCGGATCTGCGTTTTAGAAACGTGGAGAATGTTTTCATTTTAATTTGTCTTAAAAGTGTGTTAGTTATTCAAGGTTGGCTGAGAAACGTTTTCTATTGAATATTTTTTTCAATTTCAAAGCATTTCTTGTAAAAGAAATGAAAAACGTCTAAGAGTAGATTTTGTACATCTAAAATATACTTTGCGTTTATGACACGATAAATCCGTTAGCAAGAGACTCTACCTAACCGCAGTTCCATTTGTTTAATACGTTTTTCGAAATAAATATTCGCTTTTGTTGGTTTTGGTACAAAAACCTCAGATATCAGTACAAGACAATAAAAAATCATTTCGGCTTAAAAATTGCAAAAATTGATAGATATTCAACACAGCATGTTAGTCAAATGTTGCTCCTGTACGCTGATACCTTGCGTTGGTTATACAGAGGGCACAACAAAACTTGGCCAATTTAGAGTATACTGCAGCTTAAATCGTTCAGCTGACTGACACCATAATTGGTTTATTGACTATTCAAAAGGTAAGGAAAAGGAATTTAGCAAAAAAAATTGTTCAAAACGTCCGCTAGGGTGGCTTTCCAGAAAAATGAGCAGATGAAATGATCAACACTAAGCATTAATTATATTGTTAATATTTCTTGGTCAGTTATCGATGAACAATTGATTGAAACATTTCAAATGCTTGTTCTATATCAAAAGAAAATTTCACACTTCCTGTCAATCCTGTACAAGGCGATGTAATGAATGTTGCTTAATGAGTCTGCCATCGTGCATTTCTAAAATTTGAGGCCGATGGGCAGCATGTTCAATAGCGGATTGCAACTGGTCTTGTGTGATTCTTAGTACATGCAGAGGGATGCAATCCTTCAAATCTGAAAATTTAGCAACAATTCTACGATGCACGAAATTCTCTAAATATTTCCATAACCAGATATCGCATGGATTGAGATCCGGTGAACTTGAAGGCCAGCAATTAAAAAAGGTACGACTGCTAAGAGCGCTTCATAACATATTTCTAAATTTAAGTTGCTAGGTAAAATTATACATTTGACAGAGGCGGTATATGTTTTCCCTCACAACGGTCTGTTCTACAAGGCGACTTCGTGTCTGCTATCTTAGACATGTGGAGACTCTGGGGATATGGCTCTAAGGTTTTACCGCGTAAAGTATGAATCAAGTACATAGGTCTTCTGGAAAGTGGGTGCATCGAAGAAGATAGAAACGTGCTTCACCGCCTATAACTCTAAACGACCGACCACGCTGAAGATGTCATTAGCTGGTACGGGGAGGCCTGGACATAAAGAGTTTTCTCGAATGTTCGAGAGGACGAAAAAGAAATATAAACGAGTTGAACGAGAGAAGAAAGGAAAAGTTTGGTACTGGATCAGAGATAATGCGGTTGTCTTCAGAGAGAGCTCCAGGGACGGACGTCGGCATCTCTTCAGGAACTAGGATCCAAGAAACCTTCGGCTATTACTTATCTTCTTCTTCCAACTCCACATAGTTTAGTGCCAGCAATCCTACATATATTACGCAAGCTTTCACGTTGTCCACAGCCGCCTGTTTTCGTTTCTAAAGTGTTAGCATCACATCTTCGGCTGGAGGCCATCTCACGTCTGGAGCCATCAAAAGTATCGGAAACTTAAGACCCTTTGCATTATTCAGTCACCATCTGCCATGGCATGTAAATTACAAATTGTTGAAATGCCATACCAATTGTAAGATATAGGGGTAATATAGGGGGATTGGGAGAGACCAAATTGATTTATAGATTTTGTTGCATGCGACCATAACTATCATTTACATGACTTTGATATACGTATTGTGTACCGTCATTCATCGTCACCATCCTTCTTTCTATTTTAATTGGTTACGTCTTATTTGCTTTAAGTTTAAATTGGACTCATTAGGTCAGTCACAGTATTCTGTATGTTGTGGCTTTCGCTCTATCAGAGGGTCACGACACAACTAATAATACGCTCATTTGTGAGATGTTTAAGTACGTACCGTTCTATATGCAAAAGTGCACCATATTGCCTAAAATTTTAGATATAAGGCGCTGTATTTGTGGCAAAACAAACTGACTGCAGCATATTAGAATACATCACGATGGTCGTAGAACAGGTCACAGAGCCATTCGTAGTAATTTTGTCCTAGAACAGTTAGCCACGGATGAATGCCAACGTTTCCCTACATCCGGCATCCCTTTAAGATAATATCACGGAATGCGCTGGTGCAGACGTGTATTTTCCTTCGCCCAAATGCTACAATTTTGTGTATTAAGGGGGCACATACCACTTAAGTGTTACGAAATGCCTTCTGATAGCCTAAAGTTCAACGTTCTATAATTTTTAAAATAACACATACCCAAAAATAAAAATTTGCACACAGGATTATTATATTACGCACTTATTAAAATTGTTAACAAAATGTATTTACATATTGCTATTTTTTTATAATAAATCAAAATATTATACTAGATTTTGCTCGTTAAAATTTTTAATACCATTTTGCGCGCATAATATAATTGGTTGTTATTATCTAATTACCAAAAGTAATGTGCTAAATGATAAATAATGAGTATAGCATTCAACTAACGAAAAATCTTAAGAAAATAATGATACTTAATATTTTTTAAAACAATAAAAAATAAAACTTTTAAAATTTGCCATTTTTTCAATATTAAAATGCAAACCAGATAAAACTATTATTATTTAATCTCTTATCTTTTCGTATTTTCATTAACCAGGTATAGCTACAAGAGTGTGCCAATTTTTATTACCCTAGTATAAAAAGTTTTTAAATATCATGCACGCAAGACCAAAATTTACTGCTTTGAGAAAACCGCGTTTAAAGAAAAATATTTGTTAGCATTAGAGTTATTATCTGTTAGCATCAACCTACCTTCATAAAACTGTTTAAAATACAACAGAAGATTATGTGGAACCTTCCTTGGATGTTATAATTTTAATTTTTTGCAACTTCTGTTAGCGTTCCACCTAATTACAAATTTCCGCAACAGTCTCGGCTCGGCGGTCAAAATACGGTATTTTTTTTTGTCCATTATTTTTTAATATTTATAAAAATGTTTAATTTCTTACATTTTTTATCATTTTTTTGATCATGTATCATTACAAAAACATGACAAATTTCATTGCAATAGCACAAATGATTTTATAAATATCCTATGCGCAAGGCTGAAATATATAACCTTGAGAGAAACACGTTTAACGAAAAATTCATCCCCAACTTTGAAGTTATTAACTATATGAAATAACATACCTTCATAAATCCATTTAGTATGTTCCATCAAAGTATGTGGGACAACTTTTAGATGCTGTAGCCTTATTTTTTGTAACTTTTGTTGACTTTTCACCTGACGACAAGTTTTTATAGCACTTTTGGTACGATGAACAGAATATGATATTCACTTTTCGTCCATTATTTTCGTGGCATGTGCAGCATATAAGCCAGGATTAATTAATTCCACACGCTCCTATTGTGAACAAACGCCCTTTTTCACACTCATTAAATTGTATGACTGCTTCATTGGTAACAGTGTTTACGATTCACCAACCTGAACCAGATGATTTCAGACAGAACTTCCAAATTAATAAATTCAACGGTTCATTTGGATATTATATTTCCCCACCCCTAAACAACAAGATAACAATTTGGGACGAGAACGGTCATTTAAAATTGGTTTTATTCTCTTCATGACTGATTTGGGCAAAAAATTCCGCTGATGCGAAGATGGTTTATTTTCTTCAATAGCACATTAGTAACCAGACCATAATTCGTTTCATTTGGGACAAAATTTACGTGTTAGGTTGTTGTCATCAGCACCTGTATGGAAAAACATAGCCTATATTGATTTGAGTATGCCATTTAAATTATCGCTGTGTTCTGTTCTGGCATTACCATAATATAAACCACGTTTGTTTCTCTATCGGTTAATCTACCTTTACCATCAAAAGTTTTGGCGCCCTCCAATTTCTTGCCCATAATATTTTGCTTGATTTTTAGTAACCTAGCTCCTGTTCGTTTTTGAATATGGTCAACATATTCGTTTTTTTTTTTAATATTCACACATATCGAGTAATTCCTTTATTGACAAAAATGTTTTTGCATTACCAAGTCCGATATATCTGACATATATTTAGCAACTTCCATACTGTCAGCTGAAGCACTGTGATTTTTTCTCATTCTTTTTAGTGCAAAGTTTTCGAGCTTTGATGAACTTCCGCACACGAATGTCACTTTTTTCAAATTGAAGAGGTAACTTTTTGTCGATTACTTTTACACTTTTATCTCCAATCACTGTATGTAAATAATATTGAATTACACTTTTTACAAAATGAGGACGTAACTTCTTTGTCGATTACTTTTACACTTTTGTCTCCAATCGCTATACGTGTTGTTGATAAAAAAAGTGTACTTCTAAGTTCCATCCTCACTATCACATCCGAGGATCCGGTAAGAGCAACTTCATCTCTTGCAGATTTCTTCGCTGAATTTTTCACAGCTTCAGACTTGGCCATATCAAGACATTTAACATGTTTGTCGTAAGAAGCTTTTTCATTTGAGCGATGTATATACATAATTACTCAAAACACGTTCATCCTAAATAATCCCTGGCCCACGAATCTTATGGCATACAAGAAACGAAGGTTTATTTCTGCTACATTGTTTTTAAAACCAATAGATTTTAACTTTGGATACAAGCTATAGGTCCACAAGCACAACAGTTCAATATAAATTTCAGTGACAATCCACTTACATTTTATTCAGTAAACTTAATATAGCCACCTCATATTTTACACGAAATGAATTGTCCAAGGTTTCAAACATCAAATCTTTATGATTCGACATCCTCGGAAGGTCTCATCGGCAGAAGATTTAATTTTCTCTTAGACCATTTCCCATTTTTTACTGGACGGCATTTCAACATTTCTTATGTACATATTGCCTTGGAATTTCCACATTTTAGGTCGAACACTAGAAACTCATTTCTTTATTATTAATATTATTTTTAAAATATTTATAATGATTTAAAAAAATTGTTAAATTGGTTGAAAAACAAACGTAAAATAAAACTTGAAATAGCACAGCATACAAACACGCCTGCACTCAAAACCATAAACAGTATTTGTTTACAAAATATAAGATGAGTAAAGTAGTTTACTTCTTTCGCCTTGCTGCCATAACTACATTAGCATGTGCGAGTAAGTACGTGCAGCCACTTTTCCCATTTAAAATTCTTTATTTTGTTAAGTGCTAAACATGAAAACAATAAATATAAACATTGCGTTTCAGCATCCTTTTAACAGCGATTTTCGAAATTACTATTTCCGTAATTTATTTATAACTGGGGTTCTACTTCGATTTTAAGTACGAGGTTGGTATCAAAATTTGCAGAAAGATTTGACCTTTCATATAAAAAAATAAAAATAAATAATTTTTTTAAGCCGGAAAAGTTATGTGCCCCCTTAACTGCCCCATTAAATTAGTGAAACACTAGCGATATAGTCATCGTCACGGAAGAAAACGTTGAAATGAGAACTCAGTGTTTGCAACCAATCCACTTTTATAGTAAGACCTGTTTTGTATAACATGATCATCTTTCGGCGGGCGTTTAAAGCAATTGTTGATTTTTCCATTACTCATACGCGGACGTGATATGCACGTACGTTTTCTAAGATTTCATTCGTAATGCTTTATGTACCTAGTTATTCTTGCCATAAATTTTTAACAACTTTTTTTTTTGTTTAGTGTTGGTCATTTCATCCGTTCGGTTTGCTGAAAGGCACCACTAGCGGACATTTTCGATTTCTTTTTTGATAAATTTAAATCTAATTGGTGCGGAAAAGGCGGCATACATTAGATAGTCTATGTATAAAGTTTGGTGTCAATCCGCAGAATGCTTTAAACTACAGGATTCTTTAAATTTGCAAGTTTAGTTCTGGCCACCCTGTACCAGTGGTGTAGCCCTAAAACAAAGGTGGCCTAGCGCTCTTCTAAATCAAGGGTGGATCCACGGGGGGAATCAGGGAACCCCCTAACCAGTCAACAGCCCATTAATCTGACAAGAGCAGAAATTATTATTATGTATGTGTTATTGAGCTGGCATTGCAAGACCCCCTTCCCCGCAAAGGCCTCTCTGGATCCCACACTGCCTACAGCGTATAGCTTCGGGGCATATAAGCGTAAAATAATAATAATAATAATGTGATACAAACGCATGTTCTTACGCCGAAATAAACTATGAATGACCTCTGAAGTGAGCTAATAAAATAAAGAAAACAATTGAAAAGATAGCCCAAAGTCCTAGCCCTTGTCTCCTTCGTTGTGTCAACGCATTGTAGCTTTTTTTTTTTTTCGGAACACAGTGTATGATATACATTAAGCTGTAATTTCGTTTAAATTCTCACGATTCTTAATTGGTTTATTCAAAATTCAGGTCATTGCTATTCTTTTTCTGAACGGAATTGTAGAATCCGCATATTTTTTATTTACAATTTGAACAGAATTTTGTTTGTAAAATGTATGATTTCCTAAAATTTTGTCCTAGTGCCGCTAGGTCTCCAAAAGAAGTACCCTAGCGCCGATAGGCTGCGCTAGGACTCGTCTACAACCCTGCCCTGAACATAGATCAAAGAATGCTTAAGGTATAGGGTAGGATATTTTGGTTGGTGATTTGTTAAAGGCTGGATGCCCATAAGACAAGATGATATCCTTCGAAATATTAGCCCTTTGCTTGATATAGGTAGTATTTAAATCGGTTAAAAGCTTTTTTAATATGGACAAAAACTAAAAAACACTATTCGATATTTCCTTTGGAAATCTATAAACAGTGAAGATACCTATATTTAACGTATTAGTAGTACGTTTAATTCCAGAATATATCCCACAATACTATAAGATAACTATATTTGGCAGAGATAGGTGTATGTAGATTATCATTGCACACCCCGGTGTATCCTACCTGCTTTCGGAAACTAAATTATGATAGTTTAATATATAGTGGCGACAAATCATGTTTCGGAACCATAACTACTGCTTACTGACGAATTGCTCACATATGGAAAGCTTTCAAAGAATGTGCTTTTATTTACTCAGCTACGATCATTAGCATGTACCCTGAAGTGCCAGAAAAATTGGCACACCTACCTAATATCGTGCAGCCCCCCTCCGTGCGCATGCCAAAGTGCCGCAACACGACGTGGCATGGACTCGACTAATGTCTGAAGGTATCCTGGAGACAATTCACACCAGGAATCCTGCAGGGCAGTCCACAAATCCATAGGAGTGCAAGGAGGTAGAGATCTCTTCTGAACAGCACGTTGCAAGGCATCCCAGATATGCTCGATAATGTTCATGTCTGGCGATTTAGGTGGCCAATGGAAGTGTCTAAAGTCAGAAGAGTGTTCCTGGAGCCACTCGGTAGCAACTCTCGATGTGTGGGGTGTCGCATTATCATGCTGAAATTGTCCAAGTCCGTCGGAATGCACAATGGACATGAATGGGTGTAGGTGATCGGACATGATGTTTACGTACCTCTCACCTGTCAGAGTTGTCTCTAGACATATCAGGGGTCCCACATCACGCCAACTGCACACGCCCCATACCATCACAGAAGCTCCACCAGCTTGAACAGTCCCCTGTTGACATGTAGGGTCTATGGATTCATGAGGTTGTCTCCATACCCGTACACGTCCATCCGCCTGATGCAATTGGAAACGAGACTCGTCAGACCAGGCAACGTGTTTCCAGTCATCAACAGTCCATAATGGTACACGAGTGGGCCTTCGGCTCCGAAAGCCCATATCAATGATGGTTCGTTGAACAGTTCGCACGCTGACACTTGTTGATGCCCCAGCATTGAAATCCGCGGCAATTTGAGGAAGTGTTGCACGTCTATCTCGTTTAACGATTCTCGTCAGTCGTCGAAGGTCCTGTTCTTTCAAGGTCTTTTTCCGGCAACACCGCTGTCGAAGATTTGATGTTTTACCGGATTCCTGATATTCACGGTATACCCGTGAAATGGTCATATGTGAAAATCCAAATTTTGTCGCTATCTCGGAGATGCTATGTCCCATCTCTCTTGTGCCGACTATAACGCCACGTTCAAAATCACTTAAATCTTGATAGCCTGCCATTGTAGCGGCAAGAACCGATCTAACAGCTTTGCCAGACATCTCTTGTCTTATATAGGTGCTGCCGACCGCATCGCGTTACGCTGATTGGTTGCAAAGCTCCGTTATTTGCATACGCACGCCTGTACCAGTTTTTCTGGCACTTCAGTATAAAAGAAATAAGTTGTTAGGCGGAACATTTACCTTTGTAAAGATAAGGTTGATATTACATCGGAGGCATTGGTTATTATGGCCGTTCAGATACGTGAAACATGACATAATGATATGTACAAAATATTGAGGATAAAGTAGAAAAGTGTGTATGAAAGTTAATGATAAGCTAAAGTTAAGTAAAACGAGGTAAGTAAACTTAAATAAGATAAAAAATTCGACATAATCAGGTAGATTCAGATTCAGTGGAAGCAAAACCAAATAAAAAATCGTTAAGCAAAACAAAACCTGTCAATTCTTAAGCTAACAGAATGGAGTATGTAAAAAAGTTTACCGAATTAATTATATTACACTGTTGACAATAATCATTTACATAATCATTAAAAATTTTGCAGTCTGCCACCAAGAAAGCATAATAATAGCAAAAAACATTAACCAAGCATGTAGTAAAATGATTTAAGTAACTTAACTAATGATATTATAAGTAATATTACTAATACTATTTTAAGTTGCTAGTAAAATGTTACTTCTTGGAAGAGTTACATTACAAATGGATATCATAAACCGAATACTTACATTTTAACCATTATCATAACAAGATCGTTCGTTGAGGGACACCCAATTCGTTTCATAATAATAATGTGGAAAAAGTATTTTCGATTTTAACTGTTTGAGGTCTATTAGTTACATAACTATCTATTAGATTGTACATTGGTCCCCTTATACTATAGTTCAATAATTTTGCTTTAATGATATTTCTATCAATTAAATCAAATGCTTTGCTTAAATCAAGAAAAAATCCGTAAGTTATTTTTCTTAATTCGAGTTTTTTATTTTTTTTTGGATGTTATTAGTGGTTCTTAAAAGTATTTCTTCTGTTGGTTTGATTTTTTTGAAAGCCATATTGATTTGGATGAATCACATTATATTTATTTAAGTAATTTATTAATCTATTGTACATTAATTTTTCGATTAGTTTCGAAAATAATGATATAATTGCAATCGGTCTATAATTTTCTTTAAGAAATTAATTACCTTTTTTAACAATTGGTTTAATTATTGCAGTCTTTAATTCATTTGGAAATATTCCCGTCAAAAATACGTCGTTTATAATTATTGATAATTGTTTTTTAATTAGTTTTTACACAGTTTTATTATTCTAGAAAAGAAACCGTCTATGCTTGGGCCTTTTTTAATGTTTATTTTACTTAGTTCTCTTTCTATTTCTTCATCAGTTGTTTCGCTTAGGTAAAAAGTTTGTGTTAAGTTTGTCTTTAAATATTTTCTGAAATTATCATTTTAGATGAGTTTAAATTAATTCTTTTTCGATATTTGTAAAATAATTATTGAATTCTTCTGTTGTTGATTTTAAGTTAGCCGTTTTTTTTATTGTTTATTATTAATTTTATTTTTCATCATGTTTTGGTTTTGTTTTACCCAGTAATTGGTTTATTAATTTCAATTTATATGTTGTATTTTTTGTTGAAAATTTATCTGCATAATAATTATTGTAAGATATTATTACCCTTCACAGGGATAACACAATTGCCAAATAATGGTCAACATACAAAGCCACCTTTTTGTGTTGACCAATATTTGGCAATTGTGTTATCCCTGTGAAGGGTAATAATATCTTACAACTTAATATACGGAGAAAAAAGCGTTTGTTCTTGTCCTCATTCGTCTAGTAGGTCAAGACACCGCGAGCTCAACGCGGAGACCCTGGTTCGAATCCGGGATGAGGACGGCGTCTCTTTTTCTCCCAAACAAAAATAGCTCTAGATTGAGCTACTAATACGTTGGTGTCAAATTTATTTGTAATAATAATTATTTTTTATACCTTTTATTTCTCTATTTAATTCATTTCTATATTTTGTGAATTCACTCCAAAGTTTTTTCGTTCTATCCTTCATAAATTTTATATATAAGTTATTTTTTGTCTTTTTCTTTAGGTTTTCATTAAACCATTCTGAATTTAATTTCCTATTTCTTTTTTTTAATTTTTTCTGGAAAATATTCGTTGTAGGTTTCTTTCAATGTTTTCGCGAATTTTTTGTATTTAGTTAATTGTGAGGATTCTAATGTTTCAAAAAAAGATTTACAGATGATATTTGATAGGATTTCCTGAAATCTTTGGATATTTTCTTGTTTAAAATTTCTTATCATTATTGTTATATTTTGTACGTTGTTTATTAATTTCTATAATTGTCGATATCATTTAATGGTCACTTATTATTTCTTCCATTATTGTGCTATACTATTTGTTATATTTGTGAAAACCAAGTCTATTGTGCTAGAATTTGTTAAGATTTTTCTTGTGGGTTCTTTTATTTTATTAGTTAGTCTATTTGAGTCCGTTAAGTTAAGAAGTTTTGATATGACGTTATTTTTAATATCAATATTAAAATCGCCTATTAAAAAAACGTGGTTTTTTGTTTATTTTTTTCTATAATTCTTTCCATTTTATCGAAGAAATTTGTTACGTTAGAGTTCGGTGGTCTATATATAGTTATGATTTTTAGTTTATCTATATTGATTGATAATATTTCGAGGTCCACGGTTAATTCGGTCTCTTCATCTATTAAGTCCAGGTCAATCTCGCTTTTAACGTAATTTGACACCCCATCTCCCTTTTTATTATCTCTAAAAATGGAATATTCATTATAGTTATTAAAGTTTATTTTTATTTCGTTCGTTTTCCATGTTTCAACAGTTGATATTATGTCAGGTTCATTTTATTGGTATTTTATCTTTTCCATTTGTTCAATTTATTATTCATACTATTCTCATTCATGTATATTAGAGAAATAATTTCTTTTTATTATATTCTTCGTGAAATGGTATTTACTTTTAATTTGCTTCCTTTTTTTGGTATTTTAGTTACAATTTTTCTTTTATTGAAAATTAAATTGTTTGATAATTTATTAATCTTTAGTGTTTTAATTTTATCATTTATGTTGATTACATTAGATAATAAATTATTTAATTCAGTAATATTTCTTATTTCGATTATTTCAGAGTTTTCATCTTTCTTCATTTTTATTCGTCCCTTTGATGTCCAAATAAATTTCCGATAATATTGTTTTTGAAAAGATCTTAACTCTCTAAATATATGTGCAGTTTTTTCTGTTAAGCGTTCATTTATGTTGATTTTATCTGTGAGCTGGATGAAACCTATCCCTTTTCGGAGTTTTATATTTTTTCTTTGATTCCAAAATTCATTTTTTTTTTCAATTTTCATAAATCATATTAATAATTTACTTTTACCTTGTTAGTTAATCTGTAATCTGTGTGCTATTTCAATGCCATCTTCAGTAAATTGTAGATCCAGTTTCTTACTTATTGATATTATTTCTTCAGTACAATTTTCGTTTTGTTTTATCTTTAAACCGTCCAATATTGTATCTCTCCTCATTCCATATGTTTCTGTATTGTCTAATATTTGCTCTATATTTAGGGAAGTGATATAAAAGAACACTAATTTTTCTGTATATTCTAATTAACGAGACCTCATTAAGATACAAAGTAGGGTGTGGACGAATAATTCAAACACAATTAAGGTTTTGACACACCACTTTTATATGGCTCGTGTTAAAATCAATGTGCTAAGTAGAGAGAGGAAAACCATGCTAGGCACTCAAGCTTGATTCGAGCGAGAAATCATAGGGAAAATTTAGATCATTGGTTTAAATACAGCCTGAGTACATGGCATGCTTTTCCTCTACTTAAGACATATGTTCTAGTATGAGGCATATAAAGAGATGGAGTTTCAAAACCTTAATTGTATTCGGTATTTTCATCAAGGTGAAAAACCAATCCATATGCATGCGTATAGCAGTAACTTCCTTACAGGTTTCGTTTAGGCAAATATCTTACTGTAGTGGCTTTAATGTGCAACAGACTTCGACTTTAAATTTTAAATTAGATTCGTACGAAAAGCAGAAAAATGTTGTGTGATCAAAAATTTAAAACTTTTGACAAGTTTTCTTTCGTCAACATGGAAGGAAGCCTGCTTCTGGTATAGTAAATTTTGAATTATTGAGAGCGCCTTGGAACTAGTGTTCTTTGCTCCGGGCATTCTCCAAGACAATAAACAACAATAATACCATTCATATTCATGTTGATTTGTGATTTAAACTTACAACAATCCACAATTTTCAATGGTGGATGGTCATTTCCCATTTCTGCATTGGCGAGGAATAAGATGTAGAATTATTTATTATGATAATCAAGTCGTATACAAGCTGACACAGAAGATCCAAACTTTTTGTCAGTGAAATTTACTTAGGTTTCGAGATATTTGAGCTATTTTATTATTTGTTTATTCTTATACAAAATTCCGCCCTTATGTGAAAAGCTACGGGAGTTTGAGGATAGTAATCTAAGGATCATGAATTCGAATTCCTCCTGGGACGTGGCTATTTTTATTTTGTATATTTCTATGAGTCAAAAAGATCTCTATGTTGAGCTGCAGGAATGTGCCTAAGTAATTGCTATTAATTTACCTCACTACCCTAACAATCTTCAGATTTAATGGAGAAGGGCATGGTTTACCAAAAAACAAAATGCTTATAAAAGAATCTATTTTTCAAAATATTTATATAAAAAACAAAAAAAAAAGTTTTCCTCGCCCATTCTTGGCGGAAACAGGCTTTGGGACGGGCAGAGCGCCATGTTCCCAAGCCTCTTTTTACATCACTTCTTAATGTGCCATGTCTAGAAACTTCCTGACAATGTGACACGTGTTTAGGATTGTGGCTTTTTGTATTTCAATGTAGGTGTTTGGGTCAATGTTGAGTATCTCCAAATTCGTCGCAAGCGTTTTTGGTACTATCCCTGTTGCTGAGATGACTAACGGGATGATGAGGATCTTTTCCATACCCCATATATCTCGTACTTCATGTCTGAGATCTTGGTACTTGGTGATTTTCGTTGTGTAGGTTGTCTGTATGTTATTGGTGTTGGGTACTGCTATGTCGATTAAGTACGTGGTCTTATTCGATTTATCGACGAGGGTTATGTCAGGACGGTTATGTGGGACTGTCTTGTCTGTTATGATTGCTCTATCCCAGTAAAGCTTGTGTGTTTCGTTCTCATGCACGGTCTCTGGCTCATATTTGTAGTACGGGCATTTTTCTGTCAGAAAGCCAGCATTCGCTGCCAATTTCTGGTGGACTATTTTCGCTACTTGATCGTGCCTATGTTTGTAGTCTGACTGCGCGATATTTATAATCCATAATTTTGAAAAAAAAATATATATACATACATTTATATATACTTACGTTTTTTAAAAATTGCAACATCATGAAGGACTCGTCCGAATTGAATGAAATTTAATGTACAAACGACCTGTGTTGATACAAATAAACGATTAAAATTACAAAGCAAAAAAACAATGTTACATGTCGAAAATCAGTATTTGGTGAAGCCACCACGCGCTGCAATAAGTGATGCTATACGACGTGGCATGGAATCAAACAGATGTTGAATGTGTGCCTGAGGAAGAGCATTCCAGATTGCTTGTATGCAACCCCAAAGTTCATCTGTAGTAGCTATGGGACGAGGATCACGAGCGAGACGCCGACCAACGAAATCCCACACATGTTCAATCGGCGACATATCCGGCGAATAGGCAGGCCAAGGAAGAAGCTGTATCTGTTGTGATGAAAAGAAGTCTTGAACATTCCTGGCAATATGTGGGCGGGCATTGTCCTGTTGAAATACAGCTCCGGGAATGCCTTGAAGGAAGGGAACAACTTCGGGCTCCAGAACTTCATTGATGTACCGGTTGCTGTTAAGATTACCCACAATTCGTAGCAGCTGAGATCGTCCATGATACGCAATCGCACCCCAGACCATAACGCTGGGGATTCGTCCACTATGACGTTGGATAATGCACTCCGGAAGGTGGCGTTCACCGGTATAGCGTCTAACACAGATGCGGCCATCACTGTACCCCAAATTAAAGCGGGATTCATCAGAAAACACCACTTGTTGCCAATCAGCACGCCAGTCTCTATGTCCATGAGCCCATTGTAGCCGCAGGCACCGATGGTTTTGAGTCAGGGGGATCCTGTATAAAGGAACTCTTGCACGCAGTCCACGGTGCAGTAGACGCCGACGAATTGATGAAGCACACAATGATACACCTGTAGCAGTGCATCAACGTTCTGCCAACTGTCCAGATGAAGCAAAACGGTCCGTCACCGCCATGCGGACCAGGTGTCTATCATCCCGTGCTGACGTCACCTTTCGGCGTCCACTCCCGGATTTCTGAGTTGTCTGGTTCTCTTGAACCCACTGCTTCCACACTCGCATCACTGTGCTGCTGTTATGCCCCATACGAGCTGCTATTGCACGATAAGAAAACCCTCCTTCACGAAGGCCGATCATTCGTCCCTGTTCAAACTCCGTAACTTGCTGAAATGTCGCCCTCTTTCGTCGTAGAGGCATAGTGACGTCTCATGTAACGTTTACCACTAGCAGATAACCAAACACGCCCAGCTACAGCCCTCTATTTATCTCTGCGTTGTCTGTAACTTTCGTATTGCTCCAACTGTTAGACTCCATGTCTCTGATCCATAAGAGAGGACTGGCAATACACACTGGTTGAAGACCTTTCTTTTTAGACACAAAGGCAATTTCCCCTTCAGGATAAAACTGTTTCTTCCAAATGCACTCCAGCCAAGTTTAATACGTCTGTTGAGTTCTTTCATAATGTTGCCATCCATTGAAATCAGCTGGCCAAGGTAAATATATGAATCAGCAATTTCTAGCTCTATGCTGATCTTAAAGAGTTGATGACTGCTGAAAGTTTTCCTAGAGTCAAAGGCGTTCTCGTAGTCAATAAATGCCACACAGAGTAGAAGTTCATATTCATGTGTTCTTTTTATAAGTTCACTTAATACTTGAACATGGTTTACTGTACTGACTCCACTTCAAAATCCAGCTTGTTCTCTTGGTTGAGCTGTGTCTAACTTTTTCTACAGGCGACGCGTTAGAACTTTCGTGACGATTTTATAAATAGCAGGTAACAAGCTAATTGGTCGGTAATTTTTCAAATCCTCTTTATCACCTTTTTTATGCAAAAGAATTACTGTTGCAGAATCCCATTGGTTTGGTATGTTACCGCTGTTAAGACATTTGGTAAAGAATTTTGCAAGTATGTCTTCTACATATTCTCCAGCTTCTTTTAGGATATCTAATGTAATACCATCATCACCAGGGGCTCTTCCTTTCTTCATACTTTTTATTGCCAATGCTGCTACTTTTAAGATTTTGGGAGCTGTTCCTTCGACTATCTCAGGGTTTTCGTTTAATCCACTATTTCCTTCATACCTTGTTGTAGAATTCTTCAACTCTTCTAAGTATTTCTTCCCTATTTCTTGTTACGGTGCCATCCTCTCCTTTTAATGCAATGATGTGTTTCTTCCCAACAGATAAACTTCCTTTAACAACCCTAAGGCTCTTGTTATTTTCAATGGCTTTCCTTACTAGCTCACAGTTGAATTTTCTTATGTCTTCTTTCATGCTTTTGCGCAGAGTTTTACAAAGTTCTATGTACTCAATCCTGGAACTGGTATTTCGATTGTCCACCTTCATATCTCTTCGCCTTTTCATGAGCTGTTTCGTCTTCTCAGATAATTTGCTATTCTGCTTTTTACATATTACATTGTGTCCTGCGGTGGCGCAGTGTGGTAACGCGTTCTCCTAGTGCGCCGCTAATCCGGGTTCGACTCCCAGCAGTGCAAAAAGAACGCTTACTCAGAGATCTCATAAAGATCGCACTGCTCACTGTAGTCCGGGGTTTGGTTCCCTAGGCCTTAAGAGGTTCGGATTCCTCGGAAAACAGTAGGTCCCGGCGCAGCATGACCACTGTAGTCTTTGAGCCGTAAAACCAAAAAGAAAGAAAGAAAGAAAGAAAGGCATGTTACGTCACCAATTTCCTCAGCTGTTTCAACTATTATCTTAACAATGATTTAATTTGCTTCTGAGATATCAATTTCTTCAAAAAGTCCTTCCAGTGCAGAAAAGCGATTTTTAATTCCAACTTGAATGCCTTGGTATATTTTTTTTAATTTCTTTAAATCTACCCTCTTACATTCTTGTTTCCTAATGCGCTTCTGTCTTTCTAATTTAGTATTTAAGCGCACTTTACATCTCACAATTTGATGATCACTTACAGTATTAAATCTATTCAGTATGCTGCAATTTTCAATAACTGATTTCTTGTTTGCCAGGATATAGTCAATTTTGGTATTTCCTCCATTTGGGTGTTTCCATGTCCATTTTCTTTGCGGTTTCTTCTTAAAAAATGAATTCGTGGTACAAAGATTTTTAGCTTCTGCAAATTCAAAGAGATGATTGCCACGTTCATTCCTTTTCCCATATCCGTATTTACCAACCGATGTCTCTCCTTGGTCCTGTTGTCCAATTCTTGCATTGAAATCCCCCATGATGAGCTTGATATGTTGTTTCCCTTTGGTGTGTAACTCTTTGATTTCTTCATAAAATTCTTCAACCTCTTCGTCGGTATGGCTTGATGTTGGTGCATATACCTGTACTATTTGAAGTTGGTATCGCTGGGTTAGTTGAACAACAAGCCTCGCTGCTCGATCTGATGTACTTTCAACTTCCAGAAGACAGTCTTTAATTCTTTTGTTGATTAAGAAGCCAACACCACTTGTTCTTCCAGTTTCCGTTCCTCTATAGTAAAACAAATGTCCGCTTTTCAGTTCCACCAACTCTTCACCTTTTCTTCTAATTTCACTGAGTCCTACAATGTCCCATTTGATCTTGTCTAGTTCCTCTTCCAATTCCTGAAGTTTTGCTTCAGAAGCAAGGGATCGTCCATTAAACGTAGCCAAGGTCAATAACAAACGGCAGCCTGGGCCATTCCAGTGATTCTATATAGGCGGGTAGGACACTGGAAGTTGCTGGCCTGGCCGGTCCCGCATCGTCACATATATCGATGATGTGTGGAACCGGCCAGGCCAGTAACCTAGTGTCCTACCCCGCCTTCAAGTGGTGCAGGCTGAGCTTTCTATTTATGTGGCAAATTAATATTTGCTGCACGGATAGAAAGGCGGAAGGGGAGGGCTAATTCACCAACCCGTCTAGCCAGCGTGGTGAAATTATGGCTAATTCCTCCATTATGTTGACACACCAGAAACCATGGCCCCTAGTCTCCAGGTGCTGGAGTGCTCCTGATCAAGGCAGCGGTCAGTGTGGCATGAAAGCAGGGGGTGCTAAGAATCACTGGAATGGCCCAGGCTGCCGTTTGTTATTGACCTTGGCAACGTATAATGGACGATCCCTTGCTTCTGAAGCAAAACTTCAGGAATTGGAAGAAGAACTTGACAAGATCAAATGGGACATTGTAGGACTCAGTGAAGTTAGAAGAAAAGGTGAAGAGTTGGTGGAACTTAAAAGTGGACATTTGTTTTATTATAGAGGAACGGAAACTGGAAGAACAAGTGGTGTTGGCTTCTTAATCAACAAAAGAATTAAAGACTGTCTTCTGGAAGTTGAAAGTACATCAGATCGAGCAGCGAGGCTCGTTGTTCAACTAACCCAGCGATACCAACTTCAGATAGTACAGGTATATGCACCAACATCAAGCCATACCGACGAGGAGGTTGAGGAATTCTATGAAGAAATCAAACAGCTACATACCAAGGGGAAACAACATATCAAGCTCATCATGGGGGATTTCAATGCAAGAATTGGACAACAGGAACAAGGAGAGACATCGGTTGGTAAATACGGATATGGGGAAAGGAATGAACGTGGCGATCAACTCATCGAATTTGCAGAAGCTGAAAACCTTAGCATCATGAATTCATTTTTTAAGAAGAAACCGCAAAGAAAATGGACATGGAAACACCCAAATGGGGGAACTAGTGAAATTGACTATATCCTGGCAAACAAGAAATCAATTATTGAAGATTGCAGCGTACTGAACAGATTTAATACTGGAAGTGATCATCGAATGGTGAGATGTAAAGTGCACTTAAATACTAAATTAGAACGACAGAAGCTCATTAGGAAACAAGTAAGTAAGAGGGTGGATCTAATGAAACTGAAAGTAAATACCGAGGCATTCAAGTTGGAATTAAAAAATCGCTTTTCTGCACTGGAAGGACTTATTGATGAAAGTGATATCTCAGAAGCAAATGAAAACATTGTTAAGACAATAGTTGAAACTGCTGGGGAAATTGGTGGTGTAACCTGTAAAAAGCACAATAGCAAATTATCTGAGAAGACGAAACAGCTCATGAAAAGGCGAAGAGATATGAAGGTGGACAATCGAAATACCAGTTCCAGGATTGAGTACATAGAACTTTGTAAAACTCTGCGCAAAAGCATGAAAGAAGACATAAGAAAATTCAACTGTGAGCTAGTAATGAAAGCCATTGAAAGCAACA
>QLNU02015181.1:0-34562 GCA_006491805.2 Dysdera silvatica
AATTCAAAATAGAGATACTATTTTACTAAATATGTCTCTCGTCAGAAAGTCATGAGTTGTTTGCAATGTTTTTATTGGCACGTCTTATCTTTAGGGTGGACTGAAAGCTGTGTTGTGGACTGACGTTTTTCAATCACTATTAATGTACGTAACTATTACGTCAGTCGTCATTAAAGGAATAATGTATGTTGGAGGACTTGAAAAATCGTTTGAAATTGCCAACAATGGCAGCAGATTAGAGTTACTGAAGTAAGAAAACATGATCAATAGAGTTTTTACCGTGCAGTAATAATAATTTAAACGTATAAAATGTGCTTTTAAAGATAATTAATTAATTAATTAATTTTAATTATATTATATTATTTTATTTCAGTTTCAGCTTCAATATGGAAGAAAGATATACATTTTGGAATACAATATTATCTGGTTTCATTTTCGCTTTTGCTACATTTGGTACAAATCAAGCCCAAATCCAGAGAATGTTAAGTGTCCGGTCTTTAAGGCGGGCACAGCTGTAAGAAAATTTTATTTTCCCTTTTGAACTGAACTCTAAACTATATAAAGCTCTTATTATTTACACGTGGTTTCCTTTCTGCAGATGGCAGAAGGATATTGTGACATATAATATAGTACATGCAAAATTTTAAGCTCCATGAATAATATTTATTAAGAAATAATTGAATATAAAGGATAATTTTATGACAATAAATGCATAAATTTAGCACAGTCAGATCTTTTTAATGTGAACACCCGCGATGATAGAAATATTTGTTCATGTCAAAAGTAGTTCATGTTATCAAGGAAATATGGGGGGAGGGGATAATGCTTAATCGTTCAAATTTGATAAGGATTCAGGATGCAGTTCATATCAAAAGTATTTTACTTTAACGAAATTCGGATGCGTAAATCGAACGAAAATGTATGTTTATTATAGTAGTTACAGTGATTAGATAATAAAATACTTACAAAGAAAATGATGACTTCTCGGTTCTTGGTGGAAATAGAACACGCAACCTCATGATAGCCAGGCAAGTGCTATTAATCATTGAGCTACAGGCGTGGATCAAACTCCCCACTGCGAGCAAATATAATGCTTCGCCAAGGGCAAGTTCCTCACAGATGTCGTTTTTCCTTTGCGAGTAATTTGCCATCTAATATTACCATACCGTCGGGAATGATGAGAATTGTTTAGCTTTAATAAATTTATTGCAATCCCCGGAAGAACAGTTGAATCGTCTGAAGAATATTATCTCACTAATATGTGAAGGTATTGTTCTTATGAAAATTTCAATACTAGTTTCATAAAAAATGCTTTTATAATTCTGTAATAAATAAATGTAATCACAGTTTTTAATGAAAATTGATATATTATTTACTGTTAGAGATTTAACTTATTTCTGAATTAAATGTTGTAATATTTTTAAACAAAATATTGTATGTATATATATATATGGCCTGCAAAAGGGTTGCTGGTATCTAACTGGAAGGAGACCCACACGCTGAACGTATGTGACGATGTGTGGAACCGGCCAGGCCAGTAACCTAGTGTCCTACCCCGCCTTCAAGTGGTGCAGGCTGAGCTTTCTATTTATGTGGCAAATTAATATTTGCTGCACGGATAGAAAGGCGGAAGGGGAGGGCTAATTCACCAACCCGTCTAGCCAGCGTGGTGAAATTATGGCTAATTCCTCCATTATGTTGACACACCAGAAACCATGGCCCCTAGTCTCCAGGTGCTGGAGTGCTCCTGATCAAGGCAGCGGTCAGTGTGGCATGAAAGCAGGGGGTGCTAAGAATCACTGGAATGGCCCAGGCTGCCGTTTGTTATTGACCTTGGCAACGTATAATGGACGATCCCTTGCTTCTGAAGCAAAACTTCAGGAATTGGAAGAAGAACTTGACAAGATCAAATGGGACATTGTAGGACTCAGTGAAGTTAGAAGAAAAGGTGAAGAGTTGGTGGAACTTAAAAGTGGACATTTGTTTTATTATAGAGGAACGGAAACTGGAAGAACAAGTGGTGTTGGCTTCTTAATCAACAAAAGAATTAAAGACTGTCTTCTGGAAGTTGAAAGTACATCAGATCGAGCAGCGAGGCTCGTTGTTCAACTAACCCAGCGATACCAACTTCAGATAGTACAGGTATATGCACCAACATCAAGCCATACCGACGAAGAGGTTGAAGAATTTTATGAAGAAATCAAAGAGTTACACACCAAAGGGAAACAACATATCAAGCTCATCATGGGGGATTTCAATGCAAGAATTGGACAACAGGAACAAGGAGAGACATCGGTTGGTAAATACGGATATGGGGAAAGGAATGAACGTGGCGATCAACTCATCGAATTTGCAGAAGCTGAAAACCTTAGCATCATGAATTCATTTTTTAAGAAGAAACCGCAAAGAAAATGGACATGGAAACACCCAAATGGGGGAACTAGTGAAATTGACTATATCCTGGCAAACAAGAAATCAATTATTGAAGATTGCAGCGTACTGAACAGATTTAATACTGGAAGTGATCATCGAATGGTGAGATGTAAAATGCACTTAAATACTAAATTAGAACGACAGAAGCTCATTAGGAAACAAGTAAGTAAGAGGGTGGATTTAAAGAAATTAAAAGAAAATACCGAGGCATTCAAGTTGGAATTAAAAAATCGCTTTTCTGCACTGGAAGGACTTATTGAAGAAATTGATATCTCAGAAGCAAATGAAAACATTGTTAAGACAATAGTTGAAACTGCTGGGGAAATTGGTGGTGTAACCTGTAAAAAGCACAATAGCAAATTATCTGAGAAGACGAAACAGCTCATGAAAAGGCGAAGAGATATGAAGGTGGACAATCGAAATACCAGTTCCAGGATTGAGTACATAGAACTTTGTAAAACTCTGCGCAAAAGCATGAAAGAAGACATAAGAAAATTCAACTGTGAGCTAGTAAGGAAAGCCATTGAAAATAACAAGAGCCTTAGGGTTGTTAAAGGAAGTTTATCTGTTGGGAAGAAACACATCATTGCATTAAAAGGAGAGGATGGCACCGTAACAAGAAATAGGGAAGAAATACTTAGAAGAGTTGAAGAATTCTACAAAAATCTATACGAAAGTAACAGTGGATTAAACGAAGACATTGAAATAGTCGAAGGAACAGCTCCTAAAATCTTAAAAGAAGAAGTTTCATTTGCAATAAAAAATATGAAGAAAGGAAGAGCCCCTGGTGATGATGGTATTACATTAGATATCCTAAAAGAAGCTGGAGAATATGTAGAAGACATACTTGCAAAATTCTTTACCAAATGTCTTAACAGCGGTAACATACCAAACCAATGGGATTCTGCAACAGTAATTCTTTTGCATAAAAAAGGTGATAAAGAGGATTTGAAAAATTACCGACCAATTAGCTTGTTACCTGCTATTTATAAAATCTTCACAAAAGTGCTAACACATCGCCTGCAGAAAAAATTAGATGCAGCTCAACCAAGAGAACAAGCTGGATTTCGAAGTGGATTCAGTACAGTGGACCATATTCAAGTATTAAGAGAATTAATTGAAAGAACACATGAATATGAACTTCCATTGTGTGTTGCATTTATTGACTATGAGAAGGCCTTTGACTCTATTAAAACATCAGCAGTCATCAACTCTTTAAGATCAACAGACATTGAGGATGTGTACATTGACATGGTGAAACGTGTGTATAAAAATGCAAGTGCAAAATTTCGGTTACATAAAGATACCAAAACTATCAAAATTGGTAAAGGTGTGAGGCAGGGAGATACCATTTCTCCAAAACTTTTTACTTCAGCTTTACAGATGATTTTTCAGCTGATAAATTGGAATAACAAGGGAATAAAAATAAATGGTGAATATTTAAATCATCTGCGGTTTGCTGATGACATTGTTATTTTTTCAACGAACCCATCAGAACTCCAAGACATGGTACAGGAGCTCTCAACTAGAAGTAAAGAAGTTGGACTCAAGATGAACCTACAAAAAACTAAGATCATGTTCAATAATTTCGTAGAGGAAACAAAAATACAAGTTGACAACATTGAGCTAGAAATTGCTGATTCATATATTTACCTTGGCCAGCTGATTTCAATGGATGGCAACATTATGAAAGAACTCAACAGACGTATTAAACTTGGCTGGAGTGCATTTGGAAGAAACAGTTTTATCCTGAAGGGGAAATTGCCTTTGTGTCTAAAAAGAAAGGTCTTCAACCAGTGTGTATTGCCAGTCCTCTCTTATGGATCAGAGACATGGAGTCTAACAGTTGGAGCAATACGAAAGTTACAGACAACGCAAAGGAGCATGGAGAGGTGCATGCTTGGAATAACTAGGAGAGATCGAAAAAGAAACACTTGGGTGAGAGAGCAAACTAGAGTAGAGGACATCATTGTTAAAGTAAAAGGGCTGAAATGGCGATGGGCTGGGCATATTGCAAGAAGAACTGATCAACGATGGACAACAGAAATTCTGAACTGGATTCCAAGAGACCACCGAAGACCTAGAAAACGTCCTCAAACTAGATGGGTGGATGAAATAAGAAAACAGGTTGGGGTGACGTGGAAACGAATGGCCCAGGATAGACTTGTGTGGAAAGCATTTGGAGAGACCTTCATCCAGCAGTGGATAGATAATGGTTGAATATGATGATGATGATGATGATATATATATATATATATATAGGGTGGGTCATAAAAGAAACTTTTTTCGAGCGTATACAGAAATAAAGTTAAATTTAAAATTCGGGACAAATCGGTTAATATTTAGTCCCTGCTCCTACAAACTGAAATTTTGCCTCATTACGAGTGATAAAAGCATATGAGTTGAAATGTTAAGGACATGATTTACTTTACTTTGTTTGTCTATGTGGTTTTATTTTTATTTTTTCTTTAAGATTAATGTGAAAATATTATTTAAATTTTCCTCCTAAATGTTTCAGATGCACATGTCAATTAAAAAATTAAAAAAAAGTAACAAGATACGCTGCAGAGCAACTGGCCTTTGGGCATCCCTCTGATCTTCGTGTTAACAGACTTCCAACACAATTGGATGTGGCTAAAAGCTTCCTTTTTCCAAAAAGGAAATAGATGATTGACAACAATACTGCTGCAGAACCAGACAATTCCTGTATTGTTAATATTGTTGTCATTCTGGTTCAAAATGTATATCAAAGTGCCAGTATTCCCACAGTATGTAAAGACAAAATCGGAGAACAAATTCTAAAAGTGTACTATAAACGACTATTCCTTCAAAAAGTACCAGTGTCGAGACGATACAAAAACAAGAAAAAGAAGAGTTTCTGAGTTCCATTTCTTGCCCATATAATGTTGCAGATCACAAAAGTGTCCCGAAGATTGAGCAGGAATTTCTTAAAGACCATCGTACTATTAGGAAAATGATCATAACCTCAGCTGTTGGCAAAGAAGCTACCAGAAAACACAACAATTGGAGAAAAAGAGGCAAGCAGAAGTAACAAGTATAGCAGAATATTCACTTGAAAGTGAAAAGTAGGAACAAAGAAACTATTTATTCGGGCTCTTCACCTTCAAATAAACCTTGCCTTGATCTTGCAAATCTTTGAAGAAAATGTAGTTAAAGAAGACGTTACCGTTTGGCTAACTTCAGCAATTGGCGAAAACAATTACTTGTAGAAGATATACGTTAGAAGGCCCGTTGCAGCAAAAGTATTTAAGATAATTTGACGTCGCATTACGCAGATTAGATTTATAAGCAAAACAAAAGTTATAATCGTATGTAATGTTGTTAAAACATTTTAGTTCAATGTATGTTTCTGACGGATTTGGCCGTCTTCAGGAATACAAAATGAGAAAATAAGTATTAGAAAACTGGAGCTGGTGTTGTTGCGTGACTATTATGTTGCCAGTTGTGGATGAATAATTAATTTGAAAATTTTATTAAACGTTTCCAAGCTTGACTGAAAGTGGGTGTAGATTTTGGTTCATTGACTATGATCGAAACATTCTTATTGATATGGAATGCTTTTAAAAAATCTAATTCATGTATTGATCTTGGTTGGCAGATAATTGTGAGTTGGTTGAATTTGAATGTGTGGTTGTGTGACCAGCAATGAACCGCAATGGCAGACTTATGGAATTCTGCCTTCTCTACGTATTTAGAGTGTTCCTTTAGTCTGTGCTGTAAGGCTCGTTTAGTCTGGCCAATTTAGGACAAGTTGCATTCGCAGAAGATTTGGTGAACACTCCAATGTTTTAAAAGTGGGATGTCGTTCTTAGGTTTAGAGATATGTATTATGTTGAATGGGGAAAGAACTATTCTGATGTTTGCCTTTTTAAGGATTTTGGAGAGAAGGAAGCTAATTTTTTGGAAAAAAGTAAGAACAATGATGGCGGAGAATTCAGAGTCGAATGTATAAGAAAGTTTGATGCTTGGAACTGATTTTGGACAGCAACGTCAATTATATTCGGGTTATAGCATCTATTGATGGCAATTGTTTTGAGGACAAAGAGTTTGTGGGAAAGGGTGGAGGGCGTTGAAGAAATTTTCAATGCGCGAAAAACATAATCATAAAAAGGAGCTATTTTTTATTTAACGAGGTGTCAGGATTTGTTTCGGAGTGGAAGAGAGACAGAAAATGGTTTACGGTAAACTGAAATGATAAAGGATGATACCAGAAGTCTAAGGGATTTTGCCTACGGAGTTCAACAACAAATCAAACGTCATTCGACGCATCTCACTGAGTCCATAAAAAGCGTCGATGGGCGCAAAACTGTCAGATTATGCAGTCACGAGTTAGAGTTCATAGAACGTCACCCTATGAGGAGGATACCAGGAGATTGGTCACTTAGGTAGAGGCCGCCCATCGACAAGTTGGCCCTCTTCCTTTGTGACCTGCAACTCGTGACTGCATGATCTGACAGCTTTACGCCTATTCAAATTTTTTATCTACTCAGTGAGACCCGTCAAATAGCATTTGATTTGTTGTGGAACGCCGATAGACAAAAATCCTAATAACATTGGAGATCCCTTTCACAGGAAGACCTTCCACGACCTATAACTCGTAACCGCATAATCTCACAGCTTTGCGTTCATGATATATTTTATCTATTCTGTGAAACGCGTCGAATTTCATTTCATTTGTTGTGGAATGGCCATAGGCCATCTTTAGTATCTTCCTTTATTGTCGGTCTTTTTTATCAGAATGTCTAGAAAATGAAGAGGGTTGTTATTTTTAATTTCAAGTGAAAATTCTAAGTGGTGATCTGTTCAGTTAACGATGGGTAGAATGAAATATATTTCATGTGATGGACCTTCCCAAAGAATGAAAATATCATCGACATATCTTACACAAAATTTAAAATTAATTTTCTTGGAAAGTTGTTCTTCGAAATAATACATGTAGATTTCGGATAAGATGGAGGATAAAGGGTTTCCCATTCCAGTCCCTCGGTTTATTGATAGAGGCAGATTAACCTTGTAAGATTGGCCTGTTAAACAAAAAATGGCTTCTTTTTACACATACGTTTTTCGGCATTGAAAATTTGTTCAACGCCCTCGAATTTTTCCAACGAACTCTCTGTCTTCAAAACAATTGCCATCAATAGAGGCTATAACCTGAATATAATTGCTCTTGTTGTCCAAAAATTTACAAAATCAGTTCCTAACCCCACACTTTCTTACACATCTAATTCTGAATTCTCCGGCAAAATTGTTCTCCCCTTTTTCTAAAAAATTAGCTTCCTTCTCTGCAAAATTCTTAAAAAGGCAAACTTCGGAGTAATTCTTTCCCCCCTATTCAACAAAATCCATATCTCTAAACTTAAGGACGACATCCCAATTTTAAAACGTTGGGGTATTTGCCAAATCTACTGCGAATGCAACTTGTCCTACATAGGCCAGACTAAAAGAGCCTTGCAGCACAGACTAAAGGAACACTCTAAATACGTAGAGAAGGCAGGATTCCGTAAGTCTGCCATTGCTGTTTATTACTACTTATATAACCACAAATTCAAATTTAACCAGCCCACCATTATCTGCCAACCGAAGTCATACATGAATTAAATTTTTTAGAAGCAGTCCATATCACTCAGAATTCTTCTATCATAGTCAATGAACCAAAATCTACTCCAACTTTTATTCAAGCTTGGAAATGTTTAATAAAATTTCACATTAATTATTCATTTACAACTGGCAATATAATAGTCATGCAATAACAACATCTCCAGTTTTCTAATGCTTATTTTCTCATATGATATTCCTGACGAAAGACGGCCGAGTCCATCAGAAGTGTACTTTGAAATAAAATGTTTTAACAACATTACTTACGCTTATAATGTTGTTTTTTGCTTATAAATATAACCTGCGTAATGCTACGTAAAATTGTCTTAAATCAGGAACATGACGAACAATGTACTGTTATATATTGTGACCACTCCATTAACAATGAGTGGCGTATTATTGTTTCGTGCATTGTTTGTTTCATTTTTCCATATGATTTTTACAAAAACATTTGTTTTCCATGTGAATTATCAACATGTTTCATCTTACATAAATACATATTGCAGAAAATTATAGTATGCAACTATAATTGCTCTATATAAAACCTAAAATTTATGTTTATTAGTTCACAGTTTAACATACTGGGAATTAAATAAGTCAAATTCCCATGCTCTTATCACCCGTGGTGAGGCAAAGTTTCAATTTGTAGGAGCAGGGTCTAAACATTAATTCTAAATTTAACTGTGTTTATACCATACGTTTAAGATAAGATCAAGGGAAGAAACATTTTCGAAAAAGTTTTTTTTTTTGATCCAACCTAATATATATATATATTAATATATTAAAGCGGATCATAAAAACTTTTATATGTATGTATATGTATAGTAAATTGTAGTATGATTGTGACATGTAGTACCTTCTAATGTAATATACATAAATACACATACTTAAATGTATATTAACTTCGACAAAGTTAAAGTTGTAAAGTTTTATAACGTAAAATAATAAAACCAAGTAAATTAAAATAGTAGAAACAGATTAAAATAAAAAATGCAATTGGAGTAGTAAAACGTGAAGGGGAGTAAAAGATTAAACAAAACCAAGAATTTTGTTCTTCATCAGAGACTGCACAAAATCCCTGATATTGGTTTGCTTTTTCTGACTACAATAATTGAGATTTGTGATCGATACTGAATGAAGTAATATTGATCAAAAATTAGTTAAAAATAGTATAAATCCAGAATATAAATAATTTTAAAATATTTTAGTAATTTAGAAGGGCCTTTTTATTAATAATAAGAACAATCTAAATTACTGAAAGCGGCCCAAAAGCAAACTTATAGCAATTAGCTATGGAAAGTGATTAAAGTATAAACGTTGAATTAAAAAGAGTTTGGAAAGAAAACAGCAAGAAATTAAATAAGAATAGAAAAAAAAAATGATAAAGTGAGAAAATTCACTAACTATACCAAAAAATTATAACAAAAAGTTTTACACAAATATGTCACACTCAAACAATTAATGACTAGTAAAAATATAAATTTAAATGAAGTTGTATATTCAAAATAAATTTTCCTTTGCACTCGTAATAGACACAGAAGTGTGCAATGAAAATAAAGACATATGTACACACATATGCGCATATGCATAAATACACACACACACACACACACACACACACACACACACACATATATATATATATATATATGGAGTTGCGTAGCTCTCTAACTCCCCACTTTCACCTACGATTTTTTATTCTAGTACCCTGTGTGTTGATGGGAGCATTCAATGATGAATTTATCTATAACAATATAAGGATTTACGTTTCAAAATATGTCTTTATCTTTCCAGAGCACTGTATATCAGCGTTCCGATGATTTTAGTGTTTTTCTTTTTCTGTGTCTGGGATGGCATAGTGATCTATTCGATGTTTCACGACTGCGATCCATTTATGCGGCCTGAAAATGCTACAATAAATTCTCCTGATCAGGTAAAGGCTAAGATATTCTACTTCCTTCTTTTTTCATTACCACATATGTCTTCCCAAATACTAATCTGCTTTATCACGCCAAGTAGATCGATGAATTTCAGTGGAATTACAAGGTCATACTTTTATTTCAGTTGTTGCCATACGCTTTATTAACGCTTTTTGAGAGTTATCCTGGATTGACTGGACTCTGTATTTCTGGAGTATTTAGTGCATCATTGAGTACAATATCATCCGCAATGAACTCTTTAACGGCTGTTACGATGGAAGATTTCATACGTCCATACTGTTTGTGCAAGAAGCTGAGCGAGTCTTGGGCAGCTTTCTTAGCTAAATTAATAGGTAACAATTAAAGAAAATTAAAACAATTAAAATGATTCGTAAACATAGAATAATATAATTTAGTTCAACGCTTTAAATTACTTTAAGTGAATGAATGAAATTAAAACAATATTTTTCTCATTTTAGCCCATATGCAATCGATTTCAGTTTACATTACTTTCCTTTATCCTCAATAAAATTGTGAAACAACTCACCATGCGTTAGGATGAATTCGATCCAGCATTGTTCGATTTAACGAACACTAGATATTGAATATCTAAAGTGAAATATAATTTACGTAATTATAGTTTTAAATGGAAAAGAAGAATCTTTATGGAAGTGGTGAGGATTAATTCTTTGCTATTAGGAAAGAGAAAAAGAGTGACTTAGCGGTTATAATTCCACTCTTAGTAACATACAAGTTGGTAATTTGAATTAAACTTGGGACAAGGTAACTGTTTGCTTAGTTTTTGAACTATAAAGTAGTTCTAATTTGAACCAAATTTTCGGATAAATCTAAATATAAATCTGGTTTATTTTCTACGCTGCATTTTCACTCGAATTTTAATTAAGCCAGATGCTGCTTTTAATGATTTAAAATTCTAAATTTTTAGAAATTTAGGTTTTAAAATTTCGTTTCTTGTTTCTTTTATTTAGCAATCGGTTATGGTGTAATTTGTTTGCTGCTAACCATTGTAATTGCCGAATTTCGTGGAATTTTGGAAGCTAGTCATATTCTCTCTGGAATTATTGGTTCGCCATTACTGGGAGTATTTTCTCTCGGAATACTCACAACAACAGCAAATGAATCTGTAAGTTAACTCATACAAATGAAAAGATGTGATTGGCAATCCTTATTTTGATTTAAATAGAAGTTACGAAGTATCATACACACAGCATGTCGTCATTACTTAAACATGACTTCAAAGATACACATTATGGTCAAAGAAGGCGTGATGCGTGTCCAAACCTCTAGCATAATAACTAGCGAAATAAAATTAACTGAAAACCTGAAAAGCAAACCTAAAAAATGTGAACAAAATAATTATAAATTTTTTGTACATGAAGTAATTGAAAAAGCACTTAACGAATTTCCTCAAATTCATGCCATAAGATTGTGAAATTTGATTTTCCATACATTTATATGCTTACCACATTTTGATATACTTGATAATGTAAAAGAAAAACCTCCAAATAAATGTCAGTGGGCATGATGGTATGTTTGTTAGGAACATTGAATATTCAACAATTGCATGACAACCTTAAAATCAAGTTTGCGCCTTTTCTGTAATAAAAAGGCGCTTTACACTTAATTGGTTCAGTGTTCTGTTCCAAGTCAAAATTTGATTCTGAGCATGGGCGCCCATATGAGTACTTTTAGGGGGGGGCTGAAAAATTATTACCTTCTTCTTAAGGCTGTCAAACATTTTAGTGAATGTACAAGATACTAAAATGCTGCAAAAATAATTGATAGTATGTAAAACTTTTAAAAGTAAATACATAGCAGAATCAGGAAAATCAAATTTTTGAACGGTGAGGGCGGGCTCGAGCTCTCTCTGCTCTCTATATGGGCATCCATGTCTCTGAGTGTTACGACAAATATCATATAATCGCTGAAATAGAATTTGTGGAGAGAATAGAACGTATATAATAAATCGATGAAGGATAATTCTATCAGATATCAACATCTTAAACTTCATTAATAACATTTAAAATGTGTTGCCGTTCGTTACGCCGTTACTTTTGGTTCCACGTCAGCAGGGCCGTGTTTACCGTGTTAGCGGCTCTGGGTAAAGAAATATTTAGCGGCCCTGGGCTAATGCAGATATTAGCAGCCCTTAAAAATGTTTTGACATATAACACAACGATAAAATGATTTACCTAGGTTTAGCATTACGTCCTTCATAAAGCATAAAGTCCTTTCCTAGTCTAAACGCTGTAGGTAAAAATAAAGAGAAGATAATGAAGTTAAATTGAAAATAGGGGATAAAAATTAAATAAAATACGAATCATTGTAATTTATTATTACTCTAATTATTATAATTATAACGAATTAATGAAAAGCTATCTCAACGAACAAAGCCGCTTGTTTTATAATATTAGAACTTACAAAGTAATTTTTCTAGTTTTGTGGGCTGCCACGAGTCTCTGCAGTGGCCATATTGCCACCACAATAAACATGGTAACGTACATAGGCTACTGATGCTAATGCATTCGACTAATAACACATGTATTTATTTTGACCACCATTTAGAGGTTGCATTATGGGAAGTATGACGTCACACACACAAAAGGTGAGTTGACCAAATACTTTGTCGAAAGTATATGGAGTTGCTAAAAACTGATTTCTTGGTATTTGCACTACAATTTTTAGCGGCCGCTCAGCTAACACCCCACTAAGCACGGCCCTACCTGACAGCAAATACAAATAATCAAATAAATGTAAATATCAGTTTTAATATAGTAATTTATAACGTGTTTTTTTAAGATTTTTTTGTTGTTGTTGCTGTTCGCCACTCCATTATTATTTGTTTCACGACAGCATACACCATTGATAAATTAAAAAATTGACCATTTGTTTTTAACCTTCTCAGTGTTTTTCGTTTTTTTTTCTTTTGACCCATATCAAATTTATTTCGTATGGATCTATTATTCTTTTGGTAATTTTATAAAAATATCTCGTGTCTTTCTTTTCATAGTCATAATATATATTCAATTATGTTTAATTTGTTTTTCAAACGGTATTTTATTTTACAGTAAAAATTGTAGCACGTAAGTCGTTCGGGTAAGTTTTGACGAGTGTGTAGTTGTCAGTGCATATGAAAAATAAAATATATGAAATTCAACATATTATTCAATTATTTTTACTGTGAAACGCACTCGTGCTCTCGTTCTTTTCCGTTAGGTATTTGTTTTCCTGTTGGCACAATAGATGGCGCTAATGGCGCTGTCCTGTCCTGAGAAGTCGCTAGCTTCTGTGACCCTATAGATTCCCGCAGTTTTTTTCCCGCTTTCGTAGTATGTGTTGTTAAATGACGACACCTATGTAAGCGTGCATCTTTGTGTGCTGTGTATGGTGGACTCTCGAATATCTCCCCTTCCCCCCAGCCCTTCTCAGCTGCTGGTTATGCTGTTTGAGCGTCCAATCTAGGATTATAGCGCCTCTTTCGGTGGCCACACTTCTCAATCCCATCCTACCGTACACATACGCATACGTAGTTTGTATTTCGTATGGACGTTGTTCCTTTTAAAATAGAGTTTTCTACCTATTCTGTTAGAAATTCTCCAAATCCTGCGATATTATGTGTAATAGACGTATTGATGAGGAAATTGACGAATTATTGCTTGCAGTGTCGAAAGAAGAAGTTATTTCAGAAATTAACGATCGTGTTTCTGAAAACGAGCTATCATCCGATGACGATTCAGATGACGAATCTGATAGTGATCGAGTAAGACGGCGACTCTACTTAGCAACGATGGTAAAATCTAGTGGAAATAAGAACCACAAGCCTCATGGGGTAGTCTTCAGCAGAGGAGACGAGAGGCAGGGGCTGCAACCCGGGGACCGGATGAAGTCTAGGGGCACACGCTGGCAAGGACCTATGCTGTGGGGAGCCTGGCCCTGAAAAAAGTATTTCTGTCACTGTTCAGGGAAGGGGTCATGGGGGAAGTGAGCCTGGGGGCCCGCATTGGTTTTCGGCGCTCCTGGACCTCAGGCAGAAAATATTTTGAACATGAATCCAGGGCTCACGGGCAGAGTTTAAGCTGCAGTCGCATTTTTCGCAAAATGCTACGAGTTGCTCGAAAATGCAAAGAAAAAATTACTACCCATCGCGAAAATGCCACAGGCATTTTTAACCACAGTTTATTCTCTGAAAACAGGATTCCCCGATTCCAGAATATCCATTTTGCACTTCAGCGATCTTTTCTTGTTCCTTTTTGTTTCCTCTTCAAAATTCTTAACAGCACCTGTTAAGCATTGTTGATATAAATAATTTCATTGATACGATTTTTCGAGCGACTAAAGCAACTAGCATGTTTTAGCGTTTTGCTACAACTTTTTTTACCCCCATTTTAGCATTTTTGCGATAGCATGTTTTGAGCCAGCTTAAACCCTGCCCGCGAGATATGCCACGTCTAGAACTGAAAACGAATACTCTGCGTTTATATTATTTTTACCTACAGCAATAGTGGATATCATGATATACGGTTTTTTTTTTTGGTGAGGGGAATGACTAGCTATATCTATATATAAATGTAGCTTGTCACCCCCCGAAAAAAAAAGTGTAGTTGAAAAATTTCTTGGCTACTGTTTTCTCCTGGCAATTTTAACATGAGCAATTTTGCGAAAAAAAAAAAATATATATATATAAATGTAGCTAATCATCCCCCCCCAAAAAAAGTGTAGTTGAAAAATTTTTTGGATACTGTCTTGTTCCTGGCAATTTTAACATGAGCAATTTTGCAAATATATATATATAATTCAATGGCCGTGTTAACAACACGACCGTATTATCTTGATATCGATTTTATGATATCAATTCCTTGATATCAATATGTGACAAGCAAAAGAAAACAAATTTATGTCTTTTGGTAATATAAGAGCGTTTTACAGTTAATTGAATGAGCGCGTGTAATTTATAATTTGTCGATTCAGTACCCATATAATTTTTCTAATATTTTTAGGGTACATTGATAGGTCTTTTTGCTGGTGTTATATTAACTGCCTGGATGGGAATGGGTTCATATAAGGTCAAGGCAAAAATACCACACTTATTGAGAAGTATTGAAGGATGTCCTGAAGTAATTGCGTCAGTCATGAATGGTACATTTTCCGATCAAATTGAAATGGTCATTGGAAATCAAAACTTTGAAGAAGCAAATAAGTAATTTTTTAAAATTTTTTCATATATTCCCTACGATACCAAATTGCTTCAACTACTATTTTAAGTAAATACCAAAAACGTTACGTTGAAAATTGCTTCAGAAATGCCCTATATAATTCTATTTAAATAGTTTTTTTCCTAATATCGTATTATTGTTATTGCATATAGGTAACGTAATATTCTATTTAAATAACATGGCACAAATTATCTAAATTAAATTTCGAACAATTTTCTTGAATATTAGCAGTACAGTGGGCCCTGTGTTTATATGGTTTCCAAATACCCAAGGTGACATATTTCATGTTATCGTTTATATGTCGCACTTTTTGGGAGAGGAACCCTCCACCCTAAAATTTTTTATTAAACTTTGAAACTTATTATTCGTGGGTCAATTAAGCAATTGTCTTTAAGAATCGTACTTCCAGAAAGTTTCAATTTTTTCTTATAAACTATGATATCTGAGTACAGTTCCTTGACTTGAGAATTAATCAGAAATTAGAGGTGAATTATTATAAAAATCAGTTCACTTATTCGTTGAAAATATTGCTTTTGAAAGCGTGATCAGAGAAAAGCCTAAATGCTCTATAAGCAATGAAGTAACCTCCACAGTATTGTATTAAATAAAGAGTAAAACAAACCGAAACTATTTTCCTAAAAATGAATTTGGAATTCTAGTTACATACCTACGTTAAATGGAGAAGCAGAATGTAATGAAAAAGAAACCTATTCTCGATGTAGATGGATTGAATTCATTTGGGACTGGTATTCCGTTTGAAGGACATGTGGGTTGCGGTTCTGAACCCACTACATAGAAAAGTTCTATACAACCGAAGAAATGCTCGAAGAAAATTCATTGGAGAATTAAATAGTAGTGACGAAATGTCACTACGACTCAAATTACAAATTTTATAATTCAAGGTCAAGGTTGTTTGCTTGGGGTTCATGACGCATGAGGTTACATATTCTTTCTACCGCCTAACTAATTAGTTCTTAGCACATAATTCCCCATTGCTAGCTTTGCTACGTAAGATTCACAATGCAAAAGAGTTATCCACTTCCCATAGAAATCCCCCTCCCCGTGAGTGATAAAAACTTATCCCCATTAGTTAGGATTGTTCTTAAAGCTTATTATAAATGTGTACAGGGTGTCAGCATGGGACGTAATACAGTCAGGGGCGCCGAGATCCAACCCGGGCCCCCCGGCTCACTTCGACAGACCCTCCATGATCCATTATGGTCCCGTTTACAGAAATTTCAGAAACATTGTTCTTCATTAGAGTGACCAAAGTATCAACAAACTGTAGATTGGTTAAAAATTATTCTTATTCTTATTTCCATAGGTATAGGCTTCCATTGTAATTGAAAGCCTCGTAAACACCCATTTCTCGACATTACACCCCCGAAAGCTTTACAAATTCGTAATTAGTGTCAAAAATATTCATAACTTTTGTCAATGAGCTTAAATATCTCTACAGAGGGGATTCCCTAGGGTAAGCGGACATTGATTTTTTAACGAAAATCTGTTTGAGAATTAAGGCAATCCACATATATATATATATATCGTAACAAAATTATTTTTGTCACAAAATGTACAAAACCAATTATTACTTTGACTGGTTTTCGGATTATAGGTCTAGGTATTTTCGTTTATACAGTGAACATAGGGTCCAAACAACTTAAAAGTTGGCAGAAATTATGTAAGGCATATATAATTAGTCATTTTACAAATAAAACGACAGCGTTGATGAATTCTAGTAATTTAGTTTATAATTAGGAAGGGTCATAACACATTCGTCACGTTGACGCAGACTAAATGCATACTAAAATCGTGGTAAATTAAAAGGCTTTTTAAATGCACAGAACAAAAATATTAATCTGTACCAAGTAATATCTTATTTATATATTTAACTTAAAAATAAGAAAAATTATCACTGAAGCTAAATTTTACACCACTGCCATATAAACTGAAAACTATTATACATAAATATAAACAAAACGTAAAATAAAATTAAGGCTATATTTGAAAATATTAAGATGTAATGTGAATACATAAAGTACAAATTAATATATTATTTGCGTTTTAAGCTTCGAAGAAAAAATATTTTATCGATAAAAAAACGTAGTTTAATCTTAATCCGATGAATAATTATCAGAAGAAAACTTCTTTGAAATTTGGTTGAAATGTTAATAACAATTGATTCTGGAGGTTTTAACAAACTCAAAACTTATTTTTCTAAGTTCTGTTTTGGCACAAGTTTGAGCAAACTAGATAACAGCGGGATTGAAGAAATTATTAATAAGTTTAGAATATCTGAATTAGTTTTTTCTCTAAGAAATCTTCATGAAAACTTTTCTGTTTCTATCCAATTCTTTATTATTGGCCTCTTGAACTTCTTCACCGATCTAGCCAATCAGTAACAGGATGTTTTCTATATATTCACTTATCCACGAATCTAAACTTTATGAATTGTAGGTGGCATACAATAACTCTAATATTTTTCAACAAGCAATTGAGCTGTTTCCAAAGCGTATTTTTTCAATAAAGTGAAGTTCATTCAAAAATAAAACATACTTTATAAAAGTCACCCGTTTTCGTATTTGTAATCGCAATTACTAAACTTATTTAAAATAAAAAATAGCATTTTTTAACATTACAAAATGAAAACAGTAGTTTTCTTTTTACTAATCCACAAACTACAACTCGGACGCTTCCGGAACATGAACAAAATCGTTCGTTTTCTTAAACCAATAAAATTTCTTAATAGAAAAGTTATAAAATTTTTATTTGAATAACAAAAATTTTCAAACTTCTAATATATTTCTAGCAAACTGATAAAAATATCTGAGCTACAAGGCTCCGTTATCAATTTTTATGATGCAGCTTCATATCAAGCACAATAACTTTATAAAATCACTTAAGTTTTGCTAAATTACGAACGCGCGTAATTCACATAGGTAAATGATCAGAACTGAACCGTGGTGAGAACGGCAAACATCGTTCCTAATCGAAATAACACCGTTTTGGAGGTACTTGAATATGTCCTTTCTAATTATATGGTGACCTTGAAGTGACTGGGGAGTATTAGATTTCTCGATAAATGCCAACATTTAATCTGTTTCGCCCCTCCATGCATCGTTTAAACAAAGATTTTCGAAAAACGTACAAATATTGCTTTGTTGTATAACAATCTAAAATAGAATATGTAAAGTTTTGTACAATAAAATATGCTTATTTTTCAGAGATATATTGCCTGTATACAAAGTCTCATTTTTATGGTATAAAGTGTTCGGTGTAATAATTCCAATAATTGTTGGCTATATAAGCAGCTTTATCATAGGTAACTATTCATTTCACAAATTTCATTGCATTATATTTCTACTTCCTATTTTAGTTAGAAAAACTTCTTAATAATATCTATAATTATTTTAAGGTTGCATTCAAGGGAGGAAACAGGTCAAAGCAGAATATATCAGCCCAGTATTGCGGAAGTGGTATTTTAAAACAAATGAATACAAACTAGAGAAATCAATTGAGGTGATATTTTCTTTCTTTCCCCTATAATAACTAAAATAAAAAAAATTTAAAACGCTATTTAATTGGGGTTATTTGTTTTCCACGAAGTTCATAAGGGGGGTTACAGGCTTAGGATGGCCGTTACGGAACTCCAATTCCATACGTGTATATAAAAACTTTCTGCGTACTAGAGGGTTAAGACTCCTATCACTCCCCCGGAGTAAACCAGTGATTTAAGTAAATATAATGATTGATTTTAAAATGAACATTTTGTTGTCAAACCCGTTGGTGAACCATTCACTTTAATAAAATTAATATGTTTGTACGTCATTTCAAGTTTTGAAGTTACTACGTCTGTTTATTCTTTTCTTTGCTTCCCTTTACAAATTTAACGGTAGAAAGCTGAAGGTAAACTATTTACTTTGCTAGCTAGCGCCCTATTAGAACTCTATTGTGCTCGCCGTTAAGCGCCTTGTCGAGGCTCCAGAAAGTGTCAAAATTAAACTTTACTGTATTCTCCAGTAAAGTGCGACCATGTACTAAATGTTGAATCTTTCTGTTAGTGGTACCAAATTGTTTGTTTTACAACGTTTAAGTATGATAAGCTCAATTCATGTTGCATATTATTTGTCAAACACTTCACTTCCCACAAAGTAATCTGCAATACTAGGCTATCTTGTCTATTTTGTTTGTTTGTTTGTTTGGCTTTTTTATGGCGCAAGAGCATCTGGGCTATACTGCGCCAAACATGGTAAAATCAAAGACTGTTGTAAAACCCAGTTCTCTGTAAAAATTTAAAGGCGTTTGTATGGTCAATATGGACCCATCTGTAAAAATGAAATTAAAGTCATGAAAATGATCCCGACATTCAGGGAAAAACTGGTGGTAAAAAGCATTAGGTGTAGTGCTTTTACTACGGTTAATCAAATCCCAATGGATATCCAGGGCCATTATGACCCATGGTGGTGATAACTGAGTATGTGTAGGAACAATACTCCGACAATCTATACCCAATTCTCTGGTTAGTTTATGCATCTGAATTAAAAATAAATTGAGGCATAAAGGGCGAGCATTAAAAAGTAAGATGGAACGAGATTCAAAAACGATATTCCTAAGAGGGAGTGTGGGCAGTGATTTAAGTTTCGTATAATAGTTACAAGATAGCTGCATATGCCTTGACGTTAAAGATGGTTCGTTGGTTTCCACATAAAGACTTAAAGCTGGTGAGGTACGGAATGCACCAGTACAGAGTCTGAGACCCTGGTGGTGTATAGGGTAAAGAGCTTTTAAGACGGATTGTCGAGTGGAGGCGTAAATGACAGAGCCATAATCCAGTTTGGAGCGGATGAGAGCACGATACAGACGAAGCATTGAATAACGGTCTGCTCCCCAGGATGTATGGGAGAGTACTCTGAAGATATTAAGGGCTTTATGGATTTGTTTTTAAGAGACTGAATGTGTGGCTTGAAGGTAAGTTTATGGTCAAATAACACACCAAGAAATTTTGCCTTTTGAACAACTGGAATACGATGATTTCCCAGAAAGAGTTCTGGTCCCGGATGTAAGCCTCTCCTCCGACAAAAATGGACACAAACTGTTTTCTTAAATGAGAAAGTAAAGCCATTTTCATTTGTCCAGTTAGTGATGTTATTGAGGGCAATTTGCAACTGCCTTTCTAGCCTGCTCATGTCACGGGATTGACAAGAGATTTGGAGATCGTCAACATAAAGTGATGTTTGTACAGTGTGTGTGGGACCTTTTTGATGATGTTATTGAGCCTTAGAATGAAGAGTGTAGCACTCAAGACACTGCCCTGAGGAACACCCTGTTCTTGGTTGTAAAGATCAGAAAGAACCGATCCAAGACGAACTTGGAAAGTACGATCAGTGAGAAAATTTTGAATAAAAAATGCCATGTTTCCTTTGAGGCCATATTCCTGAAGGTCACAAAGCATTCCATGACGCCAAGTTCTATCATAGGCTTTCTCTATGTCAAAGAAAATAGAGACTAGATGTTCTCATTTGACAAATGCTTCTCGGATCCTTGTTTCAAGCAGAAGAAGGTTATCTGTAGTAGAGCGTATGCGGCGGAAGCCATTTTGAGAAGTCATTATGCAGTTATTGGATTCCAAGAAATACATCATACGCATATTAAAATCCGTCTTCTCCATTAATTTACATGAACAGTTTGTTAATGCTATTGGCCGATAGTTAGTTGGATTTTTTGGGTCTTTACCCGGCTTGGGGAAAGGGATAGTAATTGCTCTTCGCTAAGAATCTGAAAGCAATGTTGTGTCCAGATTCTATTGTACAGGCAAAGTAGATTTTCGTTTGAGCTTTGAGACAAGTGTCTAAGCATGGAGTAATGGATGTTATCATGACCAGGAGCACTATTTCTTGAAGTTTGCAAAGCACTCATGAGTTCATACATTGTAAAAGGAGAATTGTAAGGCTCATTTGTTCTGGAGAGAAATTTGAGTGGGACTTTTTCAATCCTGTTTTTAATTACATGAAAATTTGGATCATAGGTATTATTGCTGGATGTTTGGGAGATAATTTTTCCCAGTAGGTTTGCAATATCTGGAAGATTGTTTGCAACAATCCCATTGCTATTGAGGGTGGAGGTTGGATAAGACGTATAAATTCCATTTTTTTTATTCCAAATGACTTTTAGGTTTGCGGAAGTTTTAATACTAGAAACATACTGTTTCAAGGACTCTCTTTTTGTTTCCAGTCGGATACGTCTACATTTTGCTCTTGCTTTATTTTAACTCAATAAAGTTATCGTTTACTGAGTACATGGAGTTAAGAGGGCTATGGAGAGGGTATTCTGGGAGGGAATTGAAGCAGCATGAGTACACAGGGCGTGGCCTATTTTAAACATGACGGCAGTTGTTTACCCATCATCCTGTGCGGAACTTTTAAGTTTGGATCACGCTTTGACACTATGTCAGACCTGGCATAATGTCAAAATGAACCACTGGACGTAAGATTAAGTCTATGTCCATAGAGTATCATGTTAAAAATGGAAGAGAGGTTTTACTGTAATATACGGTATAGCAGCCTTAATCCGATCACCATCGGATCCGTGAAAAAACCGTCGCTCAGAGAGGTGATCTCTGAATGGAGATAAATTTCGCATTGTGTCTATGCGGTGGGGAGGAAATAAGTTTCCAGAAACAGTGGTCATTAAGTGAGGTGTTCATTGAATAGAGGTGGCTTTTAAGAGATATTTCCACGAAAGGGCCATTTCATGGGTAATTGGCTGGCATGCATATACGAGGGTCGCATGGGTCATGACCCACCAAATTATTTTTTTCACTGTAAAAAATTCTAACTTTCATGTACTTTTATGTAAATTCTTGTTTTTTTAAGTTCCGTAAATTTTCTCTTTTTTCAACGTTAAGAGAATCGCGGGTGATACGCGGTTTTTAATAGAGATGTTAGGGACTATTTTCTCCGAAAATATTTATTCCATACACATAAAAACTTTTCGTATGGTTAGCAAACATCTTTATATATTGTGCTTGTAGCATTTTATGATATAGGCTATATATGATATTTTTAAAATTAAAAAATATTTATATAAAATGAAAAACAATCTTCTAGAAAACGCGATTTTTATCCTTACTTCATGTCAAAAAAAAGTACAAGGGAAAAAAAAACTACATACAATGTATGTAAAATTCCTATATGTACGTACACAGGAAATTATGAGTCAATTACAATTCAAGTTTTTAAAAAAATGTTCCTTGTATCCCAAAACTGTTCCTTTTAAATTAAGTTGTTTACATTTGTAAAATTCATTGAAATGTTGAAGTAGTTTTAAGCAACTTAGAGCTAAAAATGGGTATGATTTGAAAGAAGTATCTATTCTTTTTTTAGAGTAAATAAAAAAATATTTTTGAAGTATCTTATCAAGTGACCGCCCCTTAAATTGTAGAATGATCAAATGCTTTTTCCATGTTTTGGGCACAGAAGGTGTGGCCTAAAGCTTACATCCGGTCTCACTTTAAATCCTGCCTTTATGCTACGTGGGCACGCCCCTGGTTTGAACTGAGTTTGTCATATAGCTATTATTATGAGGGAGTGTCTGGACCGTAACACTCAACATCCATTTTGCAGTGGCTATAAAATGTAATGATGTATATCATTATAGATAAATATACCTTAAAAATAGTTTTAGTAATTTTTTGATATTATGGCAAAAGTATGTATATATCTAATACGTATATAGCAATAACACCACTAATAATGAAATATTAGTGCAATTAATATACGCACAATCCATTATATGCCAATTATTGGTTCGATATACTTTAATTGGTATTTAATGTATATGTAAAACTAATTTAATTGTATCGAAATACCACCAATAATATTAGTATCTTAATAAAGTGAATAGCACATCAATTTTTATATCGAAAGTTTCTATAATAAAACTGAATACAACTACTGAATAAAGGCACCCCAAAGCATATTTCAACTCTCACAATTTCTATCTTTTCAGCTTCCGGAAGCCAGCATCTGTGCCAATAGTGAAATCATTTTTAACAAGACAAATGAAGAAAAATATCGGAGAAGAACATCGTGTTGAAAGCTAATTAATCCATTACATAATTTAACAAATAATTTTCTAAAGACTAGCAATTGATATAGAGGTACTGCCATCACTGAAAATATTATCATTTATAGCGAAATATTGGCGTTTATTCATTAAATAGAGATTGTATAATCCATACTGCCTTTATACCCTGTTTCGCAAGTAGCAGTTTCTTGTCAGTGCCACCAGGACGTTCTTCATGTGTAATTAGGACTGTGTCTGGAAATTTTCGTGCTTGAGGCAGAAATTAAAAATGGCCCCACCCCACAAAAATTCTATAATTGTTTATTATTAATTCTATTTTATTATATTCATAAATAATTCCATGTCTGTCCAAACTACCTCATTTAAAGCGTAATTACTGTACAAAACCGTAAGTGGGTGGCCCCACTTTCGGTAGGAAAATAAGCTTAACAACTCTTCTTGCCCCAGGTTTCTCTATTAAATATTGTATCATTTATTTGTATTGTAATAATATAGTGTGTTTCGATGCATATTATGTTAAAATATCTCGTGTTGTCAACTGTTATGTTAAATGTAGTTTATTTTTTTCTAAATAAAGCAAATATATATAACGCACAACTTGCTACTGTGACAAGCGTAGTCGTTAGTGAGTACAAATCTCTTAAAACGTTGTGCTTTTTGAACTATTCTGAATTTCTCCCCAACTCACAATCTGCATCTATTATATCTACTTTCTTAGTTTTTGGTACAATTTTTAAAATAATAACGCTTTCACGGTTCAAAAAATGTATCTAGCAAAATAGAAACCTCATTTCGCAATAAAAATTTCCGCAATAAACTTTTAACAACTGGAAATTTTGGAACGTACGTAAGAAATCAAATATGTCAATATTTCAAATCAAGTCTCACGTTGTTTATTTTTGGTTACTAGTAAATTGGGAATTAATGATACAATTAATGAAAATTTGAGGTAATAAAATTTCATTAACTAAATGTTTATACAAAAATGAAATTTTATTTGAAATAACTTAAACGTATTTTACTGTCTTGTTCTTATGATTTTTTAAACACTGTTAATAATTAGATGATAAATTGCTTGAAAAGAAAAGAATGGTTTCACGGCCTGAAGGGAACCGAGCACACTATCTTTTGGTATCCGGCTGAGGGCCTTTCCAACGAAGCTACAGACGACCTATCGCCCTCACCTCTGAGAGTGCATATAGAGCTTCACTATAGCTGAGTTTTAAAATGAGGCAGTGCCTGGACTGTTTTTCTAAGACTAATTGATGTGAAAAAGCGAACGTCCGAAAGGAGAGACTAACGTGATATTAAAGTCTAGAAATCTTATATGCGCCCGCAGAGGGAAGGGGATGGTGACAGGTCAGTGATAGCTCAGTTGAAGGAACACTTGGCCGGACACCAAGAGGGCGTGGGTTCAGTTCCCGTCATGCACCGTGAAACCATTCTCTTCTTTGCGAGTAATTTATCATCTGATATTACCACATCATCGGCTATGATGCGAAAGATTTCCTGACTTTCATTGCTGCCAATAATCTCAACATGATATTTCCACCAATTGGCTTTCCACGGAATTTTATTAATATATTAGGCAGCTAAATTTAGCCACGTAAAAGTTGATCGTGTTTCTACTTAGCAAAGGCATCCATGTTATACTGTTGGTTCTACAATTTTCTAAGTAACTAAACTCCCACACTACGGTGGGTAGCGCTGTAAAAACAAATAGGCTACTGATACGCTATCGTATGGCAGTTCACCTGCAATTTCTCATTTTTGGCATCTCCTATTTTTCCTTGGCAACAGCTATTTACAGATTAGTAGAATAAACCCCACTGCAAACATCCAATACGTAGCAGAAATTCGAGGCTTCGACTGACGAGGGAAAACTCCAACTTGCCCGACGGGGATTGGAACCAAAGTAGGCGCGTTCGAAAGGTTTTAAAAAGATATTAGACCTATGTCCAAGCTTTTTTCAAAATGGCCCAACATTTCGGAGATATGCCCCCCCCACCCCAAACGCCGAAAACAGCCTTAATACAGCCCTTCATATCTCATTATTTCGTGAATGGATTTTAATGATCTAAGGTCTTTAAAACATGTCATCGAAAATCACTTGATTCATATTTCAGCAATTTTCCAGTAAAGTTCAAAATTTTGAAATAATAATCTTCAAATATTTCGGAAAAACGAAAAATAATCAACACCTGTTTGGGGGTTTTTCAGTAAAAGACCGCATTGAAAATGCTTCGACCATAGCCAACTAGATTACTACAGGCCCGCTTAAGTGAATATCAAGGGTGTCTCCACTTTCTGTTGACGTAATTAATGGGGTTGCTCATAGGGGACGCCAAATGACATGGGTAAACATGCCAAGCTTTTTCATGTGTTTACAGTTTACCGAAGAAAATTAGAACGTTTCAGAGTTTTCTATAATTTTTATATGGTAATTTTGTCGTGTTAACAATGGCATATTGTTGTAAATGGTTGCAATGCATATTGTTGTTTTATTTCGCAAATCGCAATCAGGAAAATAATGTGTCGTTCTACGAGTTTCCAGGTAAAGAAAACCTTCGGATACAATGGATTACAACTATCTCACTTAGAGATAATTTGCTTCCCTTCATAATTTTACTCTGTAGTAGCTAAGCTAAGGTGCATTAAATGTTTTAAGTTCATCCAACATCAAAGCTATATATGCACATTTAGTGTTTTCATCTAATTGAAACATTTATGTTGGTTGTACGTAATTTAGGAAATATTTCTTTAGCTTTTGTTCTTTGGAAACATATATTTTAAAATCTACTAATTTTAATATAATCTTGAAAGTAATGCCAACATTCTTGAAGATCGTAAATAGAGACAACCATTTATCTTGAATAGTAAAAAATTCGAATCTCATTCCATTTTGTGTTACTGTAGAACTTGGTTTAGCTTTCATTCTTTATCAAATAATTAATCAGTGTCTGCTAAATTAGGGTGGGGCCTCAAATTTCGGGTTCACACAGGACACCATATGAGAGAGATCCCTCTGTGAATTGCACAAATTCGTTTTGAAAACTTCCTTCATTTTACAATTCAAAGTATTTCATCAACACCTATTTTGGGAGTATAGACAGTTTCCAATCCTAGCAAACATAGCCCTTCTTGTTAGTCAGTAATTTAAAAAGTATTTATTAATCTACATTTAATCTTTTTAAGTTATAACATCTAATGAAAACAATAGCGCACTTTTACAATACGGTACGGGCACCAAAACGAAGTTTTGGCGAGTGTTTCCTTCTACACGTTTTTTTCTACTTGAATGTTTTTGTATGACATGCTGTTTTATTACGTACTATGTATTAGAGTGAAAATTATTTTATTTCGATGAGCAGTTCTACATTTTTGCATTAGCGATATATCAATAAAGATTCCAGAGAATGTAAACTGCCGTAATTATTTACTGTATAAAGTTTTCCTTTTATTGTAAATTGAGACATGGGAATAAATAAGATATAATGTATATAAAAGACATCTTTTTCAATAATATATATTTTTTCGTTCGGTCCAATTTCATAAAATTTAGCCTTTTTATATGTGTAGTTAGAGGCACAATAAGTGTTTATTCTGCATTTTATTTTTTCGGTGACATACAGTTTTATTATATTATTATTATAAATTATAATATATTAAATTATTATTATAGTAAAATTATTTTGGAAAGAATTGCTATTCATGAATACCTGATTCTTTATTTTTATTATGTGATGTATTAAAAATTTGGCTTGTGTCAAAAGTTATTAGAAATTATGTATTATACATTGTGTAGTTATATCATCAGTTTATTGTAAATTCATGTGTTAATTTCATTAACATTCCATTAAAGTCTTTCCAAACAGGTGTCAAGCCTTCTAATTAATTATAATAGAATATAATTAAATTATTAATTAGTTGGTTAAAATTCTATATAATTCTGTTTTATTGACCATTAAAATAAAGTCTGCTTTTATATGCATTTTGAAATTTAGCTTTCAGTATAAACTATCAATTCATTATCAGTTATTGATCATGACTGAGAAATCATTTCATCCAATAAACCGTCTTCAGTGCAAATGAAAGAGTAGAAAAAGGTATGTAAGATTTAAATTTTTTAAAAATTTGTTATGAACTGTTATCATATCACGATATCATCATCGTCGTTGGAAAATAAAATACGATAATTTTTTGAGAAAAAAGCAATCTATTTCTGTATGTAATCAGAAACTGGGACATTAATTGGCATTTATAGTCTGCTAAATTGAGGGTATGAACCCATTGTAGAAGTCGCCATCTCTTGGAGAAAAACAGCGTGAGGGAATCGTCTCTGGGAAAATTTGGGGGACAAGTTTTCTATGAGCGCGCCGGATATTTTGAAAACCTACATGGTCGTCGTTCTTTTGCGGGGTGGGAGATGAAATATGTTACACCTACACCTATACCTAAATAATCATTGCATCTTAGAATGGTGAGTTGCACACCTATAGAATGCACCTGTGGTGAATAATTATTTTTGACGCTAACGTTTATTTCCCATCATAATACAGTCGCAAACCTGCTTACGAAGCCTACGTTATTTTCGTGAGCGCAGAACCCATCACGACGCCTAAATCACGAAATCGAAAAAAACAGTGACTCATCCGGAAGTCAATGACAGTCACTTTACATACTTCTGGCTAACGAGATCACACTCACCATAGGACGGTATTTCACGTAGCACTCCACGTAACAATTGATGCTACACTCATTTTCGAACACGTTTCTCACCAATAAATGCAGAATTTTGAAAATTAATAAATATTTAAATAAGGGACACGAAAGACAATTTCATGTCCATTTAAAACACTTAATCCAAATGTCTCTGATTATAATGGACCTTAAACTGCACTTACATGCGTTACCGGCAAGAAACTACATTCTTATAAAATTCATAAAAATTGTTGCTAATAATTATGATTTGACAAATATCACAAAGAATATTTACAAACGCCTAAGTATTTTTAAATCTTTGTGTTCATAAAATCATATTTCATTGTTTAATCGATGCAATTAACAAACTAACAATGCCAATTCTTTTACAAATTTTTATTGCATTTTCAGAAATATTTTAAAAAAAGAGGAAAAGCAAACAACACCAAACATGTTTTACAGGTCCATTTCACGGAAAAATTCGAAATGATCCCAATTGTCTTTCTAGTGAACATCGAAAATTAAAACTGTTTTCATGAACATTTTATTAATTCTAACTTTTTGTAAAATGTTATGAATAAATTACATTTACTATATTTTAGGACGTTTTAAACGAGTTATATCTGCATTTTCAATATATACCATGGTTGCGTGGAGGAGCAGGAAAGATTAATCAATTTTCAATTAAATCTTATGAGGAATATGAATTTCTCAGTTATCCATTTAGTAATTGGCTATCACTACGGGGGGGCGTAATAACGATAGCCTGAAGAAATTCGCTCATATTTAGAACATGTAAGATATTTATCACCATATTAAATGTAATTTTAATAAGGTATATAAAATTCTTTTTGCAAGGTTTTCCAAATATCAGGAACTAAAAAAGCTGAAAATCTTCATTTCTTACTTATTCCCTTCCTCAAAGGTGCATTGAAGAAATTAGTTTGGAAGTGGTTTAAAATTGTTTCATTCTCTGTAAGTTTAGTAAATTCAGGACATCCTTCAATACTTCGGACTAATTGCGGCGCTTTTATGTCAGCAACCAGAGAACCAAAACCCATCCATGCGTTAAATGCAAAACCGACCACAAGTCCGACATTTATTAGTGGCACTATCCCACGTCATGCTTAATTGGAGGAAATACTGTTTTTGTTTGTTAATTTAGATCATTTACGCTTATTTAGTTTGTCGGTTACGTTGTTTCGTCTTCTGTATAGATACTAATAGAAAACCTTCAAAAATCGATTTCTCCATCATAACAACCTCATAATTTATATAAGATTCATTTCGCCGGAAGGAGCTAATATATTTCGAAGTGAATTATATGATCTACAAATTTTGCAAGAATGAAATGTTGTTACTAATGGCGAATTCTCTTCGTTCGTGATAGTTCGGTTAGCTGTAAATGGAGTACAGAGGTATACATAACGAAGTGTATCTATGAGGACTTGCTAGATACCGGAAAAAATACCGTTATATATACTATATGGCTGAATCAGATACATTCTGTATCTGGTAAGTTATTATTATCCATCTCAGGGTTATAACCAGTGGTGCAGTCGAGGCCTAGCGCAGCCTAGCGGCGCTAGGGCAAAATTTTAGAAAATCATACATTTTACAAGCAAATTCTGTATTCAAATTCTGTTCAAGTAGTAAATAAAAAATATGTGGATTCGACAATTCTATTAAGAAAATTGTGTTTTAGAGCAATGACCCTAAAATTTTGAATAAATCAACTAAGAATCGTGGGAATTTAAAGGAAATTGCAGCTTGGAACGCGTATTATAAACTGTGTTCCGAAAACAGAAAAAGCCACAATGTGTTGTTTGATATAACAAGGGCGAAAAGGTAGACTTTTGGCTGTTTTTTTTTCAATTATTTTCTTTATTTTATTAGCTAACTTCAGAAGTCATTCCTTGTTTAATTGGGCTTAGGCATATGCGTTTTTGTCATATTATTAGTATTATACGCATATATGCCCTGAAGTTATAGGCCGTAGGTAGTGCTGAATCCATAGGTGCATTTGGGGGGTGTCTCGCAATGCCAGCTCAACAACCCATGCATAATAGTAATTTCTGTCCCTATCAGATTAATGGGCTATTGACTGGTTAGGGGATTCCCTGATATCCCCCGTGGATCCAACCCTGATTTTAAAGAGCGCTAGGCTATTTCTTGTTTTAGAACTACACCACTGATTAAAACAATTGCTAAATGTTCAATATACAACGCCCCCCAGGGAAGTTTTTTCTAATGGTTTTTTGTAGAATATTTCATAGATAGTAATTTTCCGATACCCACGCTTGAGCTCAAAGTAGAGCTTTCAATGTATAGGAAAAAAACATCGAGCGCTGGCCTAGGTTCAAACTGGGGCCCTTCCATTAGATCCTGAGCGCCTTTACCGCTAGGCCGCCAATTAAGACTTTTGTAAGATATTATTACCCTTCCCTGGGTTAGAATAATTGCCAAATGATCGTCACACAAAGCCAGCGGGGCGTTTCTTTTGTAATTTTTCCTTGAGAATTTTTTATTGATAATAATTTTCCAAATACCAAGCTTCAGCTCAAATTAGAGCTTTCTATGCATCGACCATTTGTCAATAAATTGTATTGAGCCTAATGAGCTTAACAATACCTTACACACATTTTGTATACGAAGAAGGGAAACGTTGTTCCTATGTCTTAGTGGTCTAGTGATAAAGCGCTCTGGATATAACACCGGAGAGACCCTCGGTCGACTCCAGACCAGATCAATATATAGATATATATCGATATATAGATATACATCGATTGGTCGATATATATCTCTCTTCATCTCCTATACATTGAAAGCTCTAGTTTGAGTACAAAACCAGCAAAATATTCGTGCAATTATACACTAAAATCATCAAAATATGCGTGCAATTTTGCACTAAATTATCAAAATATTCATTTTATATATACTCCAAAGGGTAAAATAGGACCTCAAAATTAAAAAAACATGCACTTCAATATTTTTTCACTTGTTTAAAAAACAAACTCTCTGCATCTGAAAATAAAAAAAAACTAATTTTATAACTAACTAGCTGTGTATAAATATTGATATATATACCATATTTTTGATCATTTTAATAAATAATAAATATTTCATTTATTTTAACAAATAAACAATTAATTAGTTTTAATTAATAAATAATTAATTAGTTTTAATTAATAGATAAATAATTAGTTTTCGTTTTTAAAAATAAATGATTCATTCATTTTAATAAATAATAATTCACATTAAAAAATAATAATTCATATTAAAAAATAATAATTCATATTAAAAAATAATAATTTTAATATCATATCAAGTACCTTGGAATCACCATTGATCGAAAATTACTTTGGAAATCGCATGTAGAAGAAGTTATCAAAAAAGCCAAGAAATCAATTGCATCAGTTGGTACAGTCACACGACAAAAGTTGAAGGACCGCACATTTTCTTATCTTAAGATAATACGATAAACGGCCAGCGGAAAAGCATTTGCTTATGCAAATTTAACTATAAGAAGGAACTAAATTAAAGGCGTTGTTTTCTTTCGTTAGTTGATTGATTGTGCGCATGTAGTCTTGCAATTAGTTTGCTATAAAAGTAGGCATGACATAAATTTAAGGATAAAACGTAAAACATTCTGTAAATTGTTTTGGTGACTGTGATTTTAATTTATTTTGTATTTTGGTTTTAAATTTAATGATTTACCACGGATTGTGGCTTTGAAATCAGTTTTATTGCTTTTTAAATGGGCAAAAAACGCCAACTAAATACTGAATAAACGCATCCAGAATGGACTGTAAGACAAATTGCCACAAAAGTCGGACGTTCGAAGTCATGTGTCGCTAATTACCTCAAAAATCCTGCGAAATATGGCACAGCAAGGCCAAGTGGAAGACCCAAAGTCACAACTACTCGTGAAGAAAGATTAATTTATCGAAAGACTGGAAGAGAAAAGAAATCTGCTCGTCAAATTGCTAGCGAAATTCCTGTAAGGTGTCATCTAAGAACCGTACAGCGTCGTCTCCAAAATGATCCAAACCTCGTATGGGGCAAAATGGCTAAAAAGCCAGCTCTTACCAAAAAGCACAAACTGGCCCGTTTAAATTTTGCCAAAAATTATGGAACTTGGACTCAAAAGTGGAGAAGTATTATTTTTTCCAACGAAAAAAAAAATTTAATTTGGACGGGCCAGATGGTATTAGGTATTACTGGCACGATTTGTGAGATAAGAAACAGGTCTTGTCTCATAAACAGCACGGAGGAAGTTCTGCCATGGTTTGGGCTGCATTTGGTACAATAGCTGAGTAGATTTAGCCTAGTGGGTGGGCGCATGAATTCTGAAGCATATTGAGATATTCTTGGAGAGTATTTTCTTCCTATGGCTCCAGTTGTTGGTTGTGAAGAATGGCTTTTCCTACAGGACAATGCTTCCATTCATCGCTCACAGCATTTTCCTACAGGACAATGCTTTCATTCATCGCTCACGTTCCACAGATGACTGGTTAAGTGCGAATGGAATTAAACTTTACTTTCCGGCTCGAAGTTCAGACCTTAACCCCATAGAAAATCTATGGGGTTATTTAATTTGCAAAATTTATGCTAACGGTAAGCAATACAGCACCGTAAGGGAATTAGAAGAATCTATCCAAAATACATGGAATGAAACCCCTGCAGATATTTTTCAAGCTTTAGTTAACTCCATGCCAGACCGCATGTATGAAGTAATATACAATCATGGTAATTCCACTAAATATTAACATTACAATTGTACTTTTTATTGCTGTCCTTAAACTTTTGTCTCATTATTTCGATGCATATATACATGTTAATTGAATTTAATATCAATGCAATAACATTTAAATCTGGATAATTTGTATATTTATATATTACATATAAATGTATAAATTAAAATTATTATTTGCTTCAAATCGATATTATTGTCATAAAAATTATAAAATCTTTCGTGTCCATAAACTTTTGTCATGGACTGTATGCTTATTCACACAAGAACCAAGCTGTCAATTGACAACAAGCTGCTGCTATATATATATATATTAACAATTCGACCCATAAATACTCATACTTCTGGTTTATGGTGAGACCACAGGAGGTTATATTATTATATACAACTACATCGTTAAAATATGCCTTTGCATATTCAATCATTCTTATCGTTTGCGCATAAAAATGCAAAAAACTTTCAGAATAAATGCATATTTTAAAGATAGCACTAATTTCAAGTATTTTATTATTTTTACAGCATATTATATAAAGGAGGTCAACATTGGAATAAACTACCAGATAAACATAAAACTGTAGTTAAAGTTAGTTTATGTAAGAATAAAGTAGGGATGTTTTTGTTAGGAAAAAGAAAAGCAAAATGAAATATATATTATAAGGGTATATGGAAAAATATAAATAAATTGTGTTTAAAAAACATCATTTACTGCCGTTTTGATTATTGAACGTACAAAATGAGGAAATATAAATCATGAATAATTATAACTGATGTTTAAGAGTGTGAACGAAGATTGGGAGCGAAATAGACCGGGGAGAGCTTTTTAATTTGTCCTTGGTCTGCGTCACACGGATGATTAATCTTTATTTAAAGTCGAATAAATATATGGATGAATTAGTCGTGAAAAAGTACATAAAAGAAGGCACATTAGTAATAAAATATATTATTAATCAGAGTCGTTTAGAGCAAACATGTCTACGTACTAGAAAAATGATAACTAATTACACAAAGTTTATTAAGGAAAAGTTAATGTCTTCATATCCGCTACCAAGCAAACAAGAAATATAAAATATTTCGTGGAGAAGCATTTCTCAAAGTATTACTTTTCTGCTTTCGACCGAAAACAAAATTCGTGAGTTATTTACTGATTTATGCATGTTATTATTAAATATTTTAACATTAGTCTGATAAGGGGAATAAAATATTAATTATTATTCTTCATTCGCCAATTTCTTAAACAGAAAAATGCTTCAAACAACAATATAAATCAACGTTTATTGGCGTAGTGATACCAGCGCTGGTATCGCTACGTCAGTAAACGTGGATTTATATTACTTGTTCTTCAATAATATTTGAAGGAAAAACCACTTTTACGGTCATTACTATAATACTATATTCCAAAGCTATTCATTAAAAAAGGGATTTGAAGGAAAATAAATTTAGATAACTCGATCTTGTAAAAAAATTCCAAGCAGGTTATTAAAATCTACTACTTGCACATTTCTCTGAGTTTTACGTTGACTTATCTGAGAAGAAGTAAATAAATAAAATAGAAGATAAGGTGATGTAATAAATAACTGCCCAGATGAGTGATTTCACTTAACTCTTCTGCGTCAGCAAAACGCTTAATGAGTATTGACCGCAATTCCTTGGCAATATTTCTGCGAAAGCAGCTGAAACAAGAAAAACCGAAATGGATTTTTTTCTTATTAGTACTGATTAGTTTGATAGTCATCTAGTAAGACTCGAATCTCCAATGCCCGAATTTTAATAAATAAATTTTATCTTTTTTTTTCCATTATTGCGTGTCCTTATACATTTTCC
>QLNU02015182.1:5012-22751 GCA_006491805.2 Dysdera silvatica
AACTCAACATTTTGCATGAAACCGTTGTCAGTTCGTCCATATTTTCTCCAACGGGTAGGTGAAAGAAGAGGAGAAACGATGTAAAATTTTGCCATATTTTATACCTTAGAGCAAGGGTCTTCAACTCGCAACTCGTCGACATGTTTTATGCGGCCAGCCGGCTTATGAAAAAATACATATTGTTGCAGAATGAATGAATTAATAAATGAAGGAAGGAAGGAAGGAAAAAGGAAAGAAAGAAGAAACGAAAGAAGGAAAAAATAAGTAAAGAAAACATGCTCCTATTAAAACTTAAATCTATGTATTTTATTCAGTTCGCATTTTTCATGTTCTTAAACCTTCAGAATCAGAGGCGAACAGTCATCAATTAATGTTTGATTTTCTGACATTATATGAGCATTGGCGGTAGTTTATTGATTGCTGTGTAACAATTGATTCCAAAAACAGTTCAATTGGGATTCATTGATTCTGTTTCGATATCGACAAGAGAGAACGATCTTCTCAACCAACTGACTGCGTGTTCTGAAGATGTTGCTCAACTGGAAGCATTTATATCTGAATTATAGGTGTACATAGAAATTTCATAATGGGGTTATGGAACACAATTGGGGGAAGGGTTCAGAGCTACAACTCCATATATATGTTCAAAACACCGGATCAGAGTATATAATGATCCTTGTGCAGAATGGACCATAATGGCCCTTTAGATGGGGGGGGGGAGGGATCGGAAATGAATATCCACAGAGTTATGCTTACTTTTATTTCGCAGAGGTGAGGATCTATAATGACCAATGGTGCTTACAAACCAAGAAGTTGTCTGCCCCGAAATTTCAACTCCGGCGCGGGGTTGCTACATTGAATCCTCAAACCGGTTTTGAGACGTGTTGGCATTTTTTATGATTGCTGAGATTGTCGACTTGATTTTATAATTGGCGCAATTTCATAAATATTTTAGGGCTCCTACGTAGGGCTGGCAACTTCCCTCAGTGAGGCACTACAAACATGGGGGTGGGTCCCAAGATCCGTGGGAGCCCTCTTGGTTCTAAACAAGAAGTTTAGTTTGAAAAATAAATATCTCGAGACTCGCAACACCGATTAAAGAAGTTTACCTAAGGAATGTTTCAATTTTTGCTACGAAGGGCAGGGCAGGCGATAGGGGGAAGGGTGAATTGCACAGGGGCCCGTGCGGCCAAGGGCGCCCAGTACTAAAAGGAACAAACCCTCCGCCCAGCATGCGTTAACAAGATCCGTATACGGACGCCTTACCAACTGCGCTACTGGGACGCTCCCCACCCCCCACTGCAGTTTAAAATTATTTTGCATACTTCCATACAAATCGCCACCCTCCCCACCTCTGGGATTCGTACTAGATCCGTCAATGCCCTCCACCTGCCAATCATAAACTTTTATGCTCCGAAGATTCTTTTATTTTCGTTCATGTTTTACAGCCCAAGAATTCAAAAGTCTGTGAATGTTAGTTCATTGTCGTAAATTAAATATTTTGGTGAGTATAAAGCAGGGTTGTTCAACCTTTTTGAGTAGCGGGCCACTTAAAGAATTTTCACGGATCTTGCGGGCCGGCGATTTCTTAAAAAAAGGGGAAAAAAAAAACTCACTTACACTTAACAACCTCCCTTTAAAGTTTCGTCCACTTATTTGTTTGTGCACTTGGGGTATAGAAAGGGGTCTCCTACGCTGTCCTCACATGTTTTCCTTAATTCTGAAAAAATTTAAAATTTTTGTTTGGGAATTTTTTTTTTATATTTCAAACAGTTGTAGGAGGGCCGGATTGATATTGTTCGCGGTTCGTAATTGGACAACCCTGGTATAAAGGAAGGCAAGTAATATAACAACATTTACCTAAACTATTTGACAGTACAAAACTACAAACTTTCATGGTTAGGGGTCCTGAACCCCCCGTAATAACATTCTGGACTCGTCTTTGCCACCCCATAACTGACTTTCCGACCAGTCAAATTTCTCTCAACGCCCATCAGCTCCAACAGAATAACATCAGGCAATTAAACGATAGCTCCATGGCTATCAACGATCCTAGTGAAAGCATATTTTTCCCAGAATGCTACAAAAAACTGTTCCCCCATTAACCGTATTTAAAATCCTCATCAGTTTAATTATGATTGCTTTTCTGAAAATTTCCGCCGTCTCATGAATCGACGCTGAATGCAGAGACGTTTCTCCTATCCCAATAAAAAACGGTTATTTTTCTCCGAAGCATTACTTGTAACTCGTATAGCTGAAACCGTGACCAGCATTACCAATCAACAGTTTGTTTGGTTTGTATGTGTATTTCGTTTGAAAAAAGTAACATACAGATATCTTTACAGAGTGTAAAGTTCACATCCGTCCAACTATCTCTCAATCAGTCTTTCAAAACCTGGATGCTCATACTCGTCCCAATCAATGCAGAAATTTATTTATACTTTATTTTCGATTTATAACGTATATGATATATCTTCTCCAGTAATGAACGATAAAAGATATACTTCAATACACGATGGATTATCTTTCCGATAGTAATAAGTGCGTCAGTGGTCTAAACAAATTGCCTTTCATTTTTCACTAGTATACCGAAAGAAAGTGGTGATCTGTTGTTATTTTAAAAACAACACCGTGTCATTTTCCTATGTGTAACTTAGTGTTCTAAACCATTAATTATATCATTTTATTTCTCATCATCATTACCACTCGGAATTAATAGCGGTAAGTAGCCTTATGAAACGTATATTCAAATCATATATATATATATATATATATATATATATATATATATATATATATTTGTTTTGATTGATCGTTTGTTATTGACCTTGGCCACGTTTAATGGACGATCCCTTGCTTCTGAAGCAAAACTTCAGGAATTGGAAGAGGAACTAGACAAGATCAAATGGGACATTGTAGGACTCAGTGAAGTTAGAAGAAAAGGTGAAGAGTTGGTGGAACTTAAAAGTGGACATTTGTTTTATTATAGAGGAACGGAAACTGGAAGAACAAGTGGTGTTGGCTTCTTAATCAACAAAAGAATTAAAGACTGTCTTCTGGAAGTTGAAAGTACATCAGATCGAGCAGCGAGGCTCGTTGTTCAACTAACCCAGCGATACCAACTTCAGATAGTACAGGTATATGCACCAACATCAAGCCATACCGACGAAGAGGTTGAAGAATTTTATGAAGAAATCAAAGAGTTACACACCAAAGGGAAACAACATATCAAGCTCATCATGGGGGATTTCAATGCAAGAATTGGACAACAGGAACAAGGAGAGACATCGGTTGGTAAATACGGATATGGGGAAAGGAATGAACGTGGCGATCAACTCATCGAATTTGCAGAAGCTGAAAATCTTAGCATCATGAATTCATTTTTTAAGAAGAAACCGCAAAGAAAATGGACATGGAAACACCCAAATGGGGGAACTAGTGAAATTGACTATATCCTGGCAAACAAGAAATCAATTATTGAAGATTGCAGCGTACTGAACAGATTTAATACTGGAAGTGATCATCGAATGGTGAGATGTAAAGTGCACTTAAATACTAAATTAGAACGACAGAAGCTCATTAGGAAACAAGTAAGTAAGAGGGTGGATCTAATGAAACTGAAAGTAAATACCGAGGCATTCAAGTTGGAATTAAAAAATCGCTTTTCTGCACTGGAAGGACTTATTGAAGAAATTGATATCTCAGAAGCAAATGAAAACATTGTTAAGACAATAGTTGAAACTGCTGGGGAAATTGGTGGTGTAACCTGTAAAAAGCACAATAGCAAATTATCTGAGAAGACGAAACAGCTCATGAAAAGGCGAAGAGATATGAAGGTGGACAATCAAAATACCAGTTCCAGGATTGAGTACATAGAACTTTGTAAAACTCTGCGCAAAAGCATGAAAGAAGACATAAGAAAATTCAACTGTGAGCTAGTAAGGAAAGCCATTGAAAATAACAAGAGCCTTAGGGTTGTTAAAGGAAGTTTATCTGTTGGGAAGAAACACATCATTGCATTAAAAGGAGAGGATGGCACCGTAACAAGAAATAGGGAAGAAATACTTAGAAGAGTTGAAGAATTCTACAAAAATCTATACGAAAGTAACAGTGGATTAAACGAAGACATTGAAATAGTCGAAGGAACAGCTCCTAAAATCTTAAAAGAAGAAGTTTCATTTGCAATAAAAAATATGAAGAAAGGAAGAGCCCCTGGTGATGATGGTATTACATTAGATATCCTAAAAGAAGCTGGAGAATATGTAGAAGACATACTTGCAAAATTCTTTACCAAATGTCTTAACAGCGGTAACATACCAAACCAATGGGATTCTGCAACAGTAATTCTTTTGCATAAAAAAGGTGATAAAGAGGATTTGAAAAATTACCGACCAATTAGCTTGTTACCTGCTATTTATAAAATCTTCACAAAAGTGCTAACACATCGCCTGCAGAAAAAATTAGATGCAGCTCAACCAAGAGAACAAGCTGGATTTCGAAGTGGATTCAGTACAGTGGACCATATTCAAGTATTAAGAGAATTAATTGAAAGAACACATGAATATGAACTTCCATTGTGTGTTGCATTTATTGACTATGAGAAGGCCTTTGACTCTATTAAAACATCAGCAGTCATCAACTCTTTAAGATCAACAGACATCGAGGATGTGTACATTGACATGGTGAAACGTGTGTATAAAAATGCAAGTGCAAAATTTCGGTTACATAAAGATACCAAAACTATCAAAATTGGTAAAGGTGTGAGGCAGGGAGATACCATTTCTCCAAAACTTTTTACTTCAGCTTTACAGATGATTTTTCAGCTGATAAATTGGAATAACAAGGGAATAAAAATAAATGGTGAATATTTAAATCATCTGCGGTTTGCTGATGACATTGTTATTTTTTCAACGAACCCATCAGAACTCCAAGACATGGTACAGGAGCTCTCAACTAGAAGTAAAGAAGTTGGACTCAAGATGAACCTACAAAAAACTAAGATCATGTTCAATAATTTTGTAGAGGAAACAAAAATACAAGTTGACAACATTGAGCTAGAAATTGCTGATTCATATATTTACCTTGGCCAGCTGATTTCAATGGATGGCAACATTATGAAAGAACTCAACAGACGTATTAAACTTGGCTGGAGTGCATTTGGAAGAAACAGTTTTATCCTGAAGGGGAAATTGCCTTTGTGTCTAAAAAGAAAGGTCTTCAACCAGTGTGTATTGCCAGTCCTCTCTTATGGATCAGAGACATGGAGTCTAACAGTTGGAGCAATACGAAAGTTACAGACAACGCAAAGGAGCATGGAGAGGTGCATGCTTGGAATAACTAGGAGAGATCGAAAAAGAAACACTTGGGTGAGAGAGCAAACTAGAGTAGAGGACATCATTGTTAAAGTAAAAGGACTGAAATGGCGATGGGCTGGGCATATTGCAAGAAGAACTGATCAACGATGGACAACAGAAATTCTGAACTGGATTCCAAGAGACCACCGAAGACCTAGAAAACGTCCTCAAACTAGATGGGTGGATGAAATAAGAAAACAGGTTGGGGTGACGTGGAAACGAATGGCCCAGGATAGACTTGTGTGGAAAGCATTTGGAGAGACCTTCATCCAGCAGTGGATAGATAATGGTTGAATATGATGATGATGATGATGATATATATATAATTATCTATGTCACGTTAAGCTAATGAAAATACAATTCAATAAAATACATATTTATTAAATTGAAAGACCTAAAAGACCCCAACTTAGGAAACAAATCTCGGGTCTATGTAAACGTTTATTTCTGCTTTAATGAATCTGTTTAAAAGACAAAAATTTTATTCCCTGACAATAATATTAGGCAGTTATTAAGAAACCTGCATTTCCTTTGAAATTTCAATTTATAGCGGGCATTGCTTATCGATGGAAAGCAAACTAATAATCACGACTAACTGAAATCATGAAAGTGTATGAGCATAGGCGCTTCGATATAAACAACTAACATTTATTAGCATGAAAACGTAATAATTATTATTGATGTTTCATCGTAAACTCCGTGTTTATAAAATTAGAAATGCGCTGTGATAAATGTATAATGGAAATAAATGCATTTATCAATTAGGGTAATATCATCTCTGCGTAAATTGTTTGTAAATTTGCAATGATTTGCATTCAGAAGATACTCAGTTTCTTTAACGAAAATCAAATAATTTTATTCTTGAATGAAACATAAAATCAAATTAACGTTTGAAATCCTAAATATGCATGCTGCTTGTCAGATTAATATTATATTCGCAAAAAAATATTCTCTCCTTCGCGACGAAGTATATAATACCATGCTAACGCATAATATGCCAAACCCTAATTAAAAGAGTGATGATGATGAAGGCTCATCTAACAGAAGATAGTTGGTATGTCGGGATTACGATTTGAATAGCATTTAAAATCATCAGATTTAAAGTACTGTGACATATTCAGTGGCATATATAGATATTTTGCCGCCCCGGGCGAGTGACTGTCATTGCCACCCCCCCAATGGTGTAACAAAATAAATAAATTTTGTTTTTAAGGGCTAATTGCCCCCCCGAATTGTGGCGCCCGGGGAGACCGACACCTTGCCCCCCCTTAGCTACGCTACTGGGCATAATGTTTTGGGGCTGTTTAAAATTACGTGGTGAATAATAATTATCTGCACTGAAAACCAGAATTGCACTTCATGCAAGTAAGAAAGCAGCTAACTAATTATATGCTATTGTTTAAGCTTTATTTACTGGTATCAGAAAATTACTGGAATCAAAAAATTTAGGACCTTAAGTAAAATAATAACGACACCTGTTTAAAATTTTAGTTAAATTCTGTATCATATATCATAAAATACCATCTGACAATGAAATATACCGGAATAATTTATTTTTGTATAAAATAAGCTCATGTATTTTGCTTTTAATTATAGGTAAAACCAGTTGTTATCAGAAAACTTTAAGCACTTTCATTTTCATATGACAATGACATTGGGGCTCGTGGCTGCAGATTATGCAGTTATTGTGGCAATGCTTGCTGTATCTGCTGCAGTCGGACTATACTTTAGATTCACTGGTGGTCGTCAAAAAACTACTCACGAATTCCTTATGGCTGGAAAAGACATGGCTGTACTGCCAGTGGCGTTTTCCCTCATGGCCACTTACATGTCCGCAATATCGGTGCTTGGAACTCCATCGGAAATATATAGATATGGTTCTCAGTACTTGTTGTGGATGCTGGGTGTACCATTTGGTGCCATCATTGCCTCACATGTCTATCTTCCTGTATTTTTCGACATGAACGCGGCTACAGCATATGAAGTAAATTACCTTTTTTTCTTATGTTTTCTCATATATATATATATATATATGTGTGCAATACTTTTAAATTTACGACAAAAATTTCAATCTTTCACTGTCAATATTTACACTATCTTCATCATACATCTCAAACAAACTCAGATATAAGGAAGAAATTTAAAATGCTAAAAGTTCATGACTGAAAGAATTTTACTTGGGGAAGTGATTAGCATTTCATGGTCATCACAAAGATGTAACCTCCACTAATCATGGTAATTTTAAAGAATTGTTAGAAACCTTTATTTCGATAAGCCCTGTGGACATTCATAGAAAAATCCCTGTTTTCCGGCAATTCTAAAACTATTCGGAATGAAATAATTAACTGCTTTTCGTAATATATTGATGAGCATATCGAAAAATAAATAAAATATTGATTTTTTGTCTACACAAATAGACGATTCGACAGATATTGTCCAAAAATCTCAATGTAGTATCACAATTAAGTACGTTATTGCTGGTGGAAAGTTAGTAGAAAGATTTTGGGGAATTTCTAACATCAGTTTCAATCAGACTGCCAAAACATTGTTTAACCTTGTATCAAGATGTCTCGAAAATTTAACTATAAATCAAAACTTATGGGACAATATTTTGATGGGGCAAGCGTAATGTCAGGGCACTTAAATGGTCTTCTGTCCAAAATTAAAGAAGTAGCGCTACAAACAGTTTTTATTCATTGTTTGGCACATCGTCTGAATTTAGTGCTACAACAAAGCTGCAACAGCATTTCACAGTGTGGCATACATTTTGCAATTGTAATGGGCATACTTGCATTTTTCCATCATTCTGCCAAACGAACTCACGTGGTCGATACAGTAGTCGGAAAACGAATTCCGACTTCTGTTATTACGCAATGGACATCAAACTCTAAAATGAGTGTTATAAATAAAGACTGGGATTCTTTAAAAGAAGTATTTACTGTGATTACGATCCTCTGATCAAATTTCACTTAGGCAGAGTGTCAGCTATTTAAATATACAGCGTGTCCGTCAAGTCATGGTGCACTTTTGACATACCCGGTCACAGGAAATCAACGAAACAAGATAGAAATGTGAAATCTTCACTAAATAAAAGGAAAACTCTCCAAGTTTCATACCTATTCAGTGCAGTTTGATGTGGCCTCTATTTGTTGATAAACGATATTCAAGTTCTTCCTACAAATGGTTAAGGACGTCTGGTGTAACAGAGTGAATAACGTCTGTGCACTTTGGTCACGGATTCGAATTTAGCAAGCCACAGAACACACTGAACTTTCCTCTGTACCGTCCACATCTCGACTGGCGTGGGCGTGGGCTGATCCGCTGCTGAGCAGTTCGTGGTGTTGCGTCATCACCTGTCTGCGCACACGCTTGCACATCATACTACGGAAACGTGGAGAGTTTGTCTTTTATTTGGTGAAGATTCCGTATTTCTATCTTGTTTCTTTGATTTCCTGTGACCGGTCAAATGTGCACCATGACTTTACGGACGCGCTGTATTTAACGACTTTGAATTTTCACTTTTGGTTGTTGTTGTTGTTGTTAAGGATACTTTTGGACTTACGGATGTTTTCTTTAATGTACTACAAAATAAGTCATTTGACATTAATTTTTGCATCTTACAAATTAAAAATACGCAAATGGTCTTAAACAGCAAACGAAATGAGGGTAGTTCGAATTAGTGATTTCGAAAACAACAGTTCCAATTGAACACCGTGAGGGACGAAAAAAAGTGACGCTCACACAAAATAAAGTTCTTGCAAAATATAAAATTCATATTTTATGAAATATTAGATACATTTCATTACAGATTACCACATGTTTTCAAGAGATGGAAAAGCTTCATTTTATTACGTTAATGATACTTAAAAATTTGTAGAGTATTCCAATAAATTTCTTACAAAAACAATAAATAATTTAAATGTGTACTACCCCAATATATTTACTGACTTCCAAAGATTGAAATATGAATTAAAACACATATATCTGGATAAGCAGTATAGAGATATGAAATTATAAACATTCATGGAAATTTTAACAGAAAACAGATGTATCTTTAAAAAGTTATTAAAATTTTTTGCTTAATCGTCACTATTCCGTTCAATAGGGTCTCCATAGAACAGAGTTTTTCTTATTTAAACAGAATCCAAACCAGTCTACGTAATACAATGCTAGAAGACAGACTTAAAAACTTGCCAAAACTTTCAATTGAAAGTAAACTACTAAACGAGTTAATAGAAATTTAACCATTTTTTGACATCATCTACATATTCGCACGTCTAAAAGATAGAAGAATCGAACTTATATTCAAAAAATAAAGACTGGGTAAGCATATATTGCATATTTTTATTTTGCTTGTTGTCTCCACATATTATCTCTGTCTGTGCAACATATCCGATATATATATACATACATATATATATCATCATATTCAACCATTGTCTATCCACTTCTGGATGAAGGTTTCTCCAAATGCTTTCCACACGTCTATCCTGAGCAATTCGCTTCCACGTCACCTGTTTTCTTATTTCATCCACGCATCTAGTTTGAGGACGTTTTCTAAGCCTTTGGTGGTCTCTTGGAATCCAGTTCAGAATTTTCGTAGTCCATCGTTGATCCGTTCTTTTTGCAATATGCCCAGCCCATCGCCATTTCTGCCCTTTTACTTTAACAACGAAGTCCTCTACTCTAGTTTGCACTCTCACCCAAGTGTCTCTTATACGATCTCTCCTGGTTATTCCAAACGTGCACCTCTCCATGCTCCTTTAGGACATCTGTAACTTCCGTATTGCTCTAACTGTCAAACTCCATGTCTCTGATGCATAAGAGAGGATTGAAAATACACACTGGTTGAAGACCTTTCTTGTTAGACACAAAGGCAATTCCCCCTTCAGAATAAAACTGTTTCTTCCAAATGCACTCCAGCCAAGTTTAATATGTCTGTCGAGTTTTTTCATGATTTTCTATTAATTGAAATCAGTTGGCCAAGGTAAATATATGAATCAGCAATTTCTAGCTCAATGTTGTGAACTTGTATTTTTCTTTTCCTTCGAAATTATTGAACATGATCTTAGTTTTTTGTGGGTTCATCTTGAGTCCAATTTTTCTACTTCTAATTGAGAGCACCTGCACCATGTCTTGGAGTTCTGAAGGGTCCGTTGAAAAAATAACAATGTCATCAGTAAACATCAGATGATTTAAATATTCACCATTTATTTCTATTCCGCTGTTGTTCGAATTTATCAGTTGAAAAATCATTTGTAAGCCAGAATTAAAAAATTTGGAGAAATGGTGTCCAACTCTTGCATTAAAATCCCCCCATGATGGATTTGATGTGTTGTTTCCCCTAGTGTGTAACGGCTTGATTTCTTCATAGAATTCCTCAACCTGTTCGTCTGTATGGCTTGATGTTTGTGCATATGCTTGTATTATTTGAAGTTTGTATCGCTGAGTTAGTTCGACAAGGAGCCTCGCTGTTCTACCAGACCTTCTTTCAACTTTAAGAAGGTAGTCTTTAATTCTTTTATTGGTTAAGAAGCCAACGCTACTTTTTCTTCCGGTTTCCCTTCCTCTATAATAAAACAAATGTCCGCTTTTAATTTCCACCAATTCTCCGCCTTTTCTTCTGACTTCAATGAGTCCTACAATGTCCCATTTGATCTTGTCAAGTTCTTCTTCCAATTCTTGAAGTTTTGCTTCAGAAGCAAGGGATCGTCCATTATACGTTGCCAAGGTCAATAACAAACGGCAGCCTGGGCCATTCCAGTGATTCTTAGCACCCCCTGCTTTCATGCCACACTGACCGCTGCCTTGATCAGGAGCACTCCAGCACCTGGAGACTAGGGGCCATGGTTTCTGGTGTGTCAACATAATGGAGGAATTAGCCATAATTTCACCACGCTGGCTAGACGGGTTGGTGAATTAGCCCTCCCCTTCCGCCTTTCTATCCGTGCAGCAAATATTAATTTGCCACATAAATAGAAAGCTCAGCCTGCACCACTTGAAGGCGGGGTAGGACACTAGGTTACTGGCCTGGCCGGTTCCACACATCGTCACATACGTTCAGCGTGTGGGTCTCCTTCCAGTTAGATACCAGCAACCCTTTTGCAGGCCATATATATATATATATAAGCAACAACTTACCTCCTACCGAAGGACCAGGATACCAGTGACCCAGCGAAATACCGACCCATTACGTGCCTTAACACCCTGTATAAGATACTCACGGGGTGCATCTCTGAAAAAATAAGCCGGCACAGCGAAAGCAACAACTTAATGACGGAAGAACAAAAGGGATGCCAGAAAGGGACTCTGGGATGTAAAGAGCAGCTTACCATCGACTCAGTTATCCTGGAACAAGCAAGAAAACAAAAGCGAAAACTCAACACCGCATACATAGACTACAAGAAGGCTTTCGACTCTGTTCCGCACTCGTGGCTCCTTGAAATACTCAGCATATACAAAGTGCATCCCTCAATCATCCGATTCCTACAGAGCAGCATGAAACAATGGAGAACCAGGTTACAGCTAAACACGCCAGACAGTAAAATAGAATCGGCCGAGATCCCCATCCGGCGCGGAATCTTTCAAGGAGACGCACTAAGCCCCCAGTGGTTCTGCTTGGCGTTAAACCCCTTGTCAAGGATGCTGAACACAAGTAAATACGGATACATGCTGAAGAAAGACAAGAGAAACCTACATAAAGTCTCCCACCTCATGTACGTAGATGACATCAAGCTATACGCGCCAACAATCACCCAACTCCGACAACTCATCAGTATAACAGAGACATTCTCCAAGGACATAGGAATGGAATTCGGCCTCGATAAGTGCAAAATACAGAAGAATAGCAAAGAAGATTTACCAGGCATCGAACTCGAAGACGGGAGACTACTGAAGACCTTGGACGAGGGCGAAACCTACAAATACCTAGGGATAATGCAAAAACGGCAGCAGGAGCACAAGAAAGTCAAGGTCCAGCTCACGCAAGCATTCCAAGAAAGACTTAGAAGCATTGTGAAGACGAAACTGAGCGGGAAGAACACCACGCAAGCAATTAACGCATACCCCATCCAGAGAAGAGCCGGACAACTACACCCTGCAACGGCAATTGAACGGCAAACACTACCCCGGGAAGAAGGAGGACGCGGACAAGCGGACCTCAAAGACTTACATGACAAGCAGATCCAGAGCATGAGGCAATACTTCCAGTTGAAGAGTCCCCGATCGCCACTCATCCAAGCCATAATACAAGCAGATGCAAATTACACGCCACTAAACCTGTGTAGTACCGAAGAGCGTGTCCTGGAAACAGCCAATGAACAGAAACTAAGAACTTGGGCCGGAAAACCATTACATGGCAGGCACTACAATGACCTGCAACAACCACACGTTGACAAAAAGGCATCAAATTCTTGGCTGGCCAAAGGCACTCTCCAGCCAGAGACAGAAGGATTCATGCTAGCCATCCAAGACCAAGTGATCGCAACAAGGAACAATCAGAAATTCATCCAGAGAAAAGACATAGAAAGCGACAAATGCAGACACTGTCATGCGGCATCGGAGACAATCCAACACGTGATGGCAGGATGCAAGATCCTTGCGCAGTCAGACTACAAACATAGACACGATCAAGTAGCGAAAATAGTCCACCAGAAATTGGCAGCGAATGCTGGCTTTCTGACAGAAAAATGCCCGTACTACAAATATGAGCCAGAGACCGTGCATGAGAACGAAACACACAAGCTTTACTGGGATAGAGCAATCATAACAGACAAGACAGTCCCACATAACCGTCCTGACATAACCCTCGTCGATAAATCGAATAAGACCACGTACTTAATCGACATAGCAGTACCCAACACCAATAACATACAGACAACCTACACAACGAAAATCACCAAGTACCAAGATCTCAGACATGAAGTACGAGATATATGGGGTATGGAAAAGATCTTCATCATCCCGTTAGTCATCTCAGCAACAGGGATAGTACCAAAAACGCTTGCGACGAATTTGGAGATACTCAACATTGACCCAAACACCTACATTGAAATACAAAAAGCCACAATCCTAAACACGTGTCACATTGTCAGGAAGTTTCTAGACATGGCACATTAAGAAGTGATGTAAAAAGAGGCTTGGGAACATGGCGCTCTGCCCGTCCCAAAGCCTGTTTCCGCCAAGAATGGGCGAGGAAAACTTTTTTTTTATATATATAAAAGAATAAATGAACATCAGTTTTCAGATATTATAAATTGGAAAAGAACTAATATATATAATACAAGAAATGAAGACCTATAATACCAAAAAGAAGTAAAACGAATAAATCACAGGAGAATATTAATTACGCAGGAATAAAGATATGGAAAATATACAAGAAGATATCAGAAACAGTCGAACACTTGAACAATTCAAAACAAACTAAAAAAAATGCACTATTACAAAAATATATTTAATGATTACCATAAATGATTTGGAAAGATCTATAAGGACTTACATCTACTAATCCTTCCCGAGTAAATCTTGTAACTTAACCAAAATGTATTTAGAAAAATAAAGTATTATTATTATATATTGTATATTGTTATTAATTTGTATCTCTTAAATTACAAATTATTCATTTGTATGTTCTGAAATTACTCATTATTTATTTTATCTTCTGAAATCCTTCATTGTCTATTTGGATCCTTTAAATTACTTCGTTATTAATTTTTATCTTTGAAATTATTAATTATTCATTTGTATTCGCCTAGTTAACTAATCCATTAATTTTCGTTAAAAATTAGATAGCAATCCAACTAATAAGCTTTGGGTGAGTGCACGCTGGCATACGAAAGAAGATTGCAGAATTATTTTGGCACAACACCCTTAAAATGTTTCCGCCCCTAGCCTGAACGTTACTCACTATTATCAATAATATTTAAAATGGCATATAACATATAAATTTATTTATAGCTATAATTTCTTTCATAAAGATCAAGTTCTATTTACCTTTCTAAATGCATTTTATCAAATGTGTTTCTTGTATTTCTAACAGTATCTAGAACGAAGATTTGGTAAAGTTACAAGAGCCATCGCTTCTCTAATGTTCAGTCTTCAAATGGTATGTTAATTTTAGGCATTCCTTTCAATTATATTTATAATCTCGAATATATATATATACAGGGTTCCTAGGAATGTCCGAATGCGGCAAATAATTTTTGAACCAAGACAGATCTTGAAACGAAAGTTAGGTATTGGTATAGTAAAATGACTATGCACTATCAGATGAGATGAACAGCAGCGCCCCTGGTGGCGAATCGATGAAGTTAAATTTTTTTTTCTCGAAAAATAATAAAGATAGAGAAATATTTTCAATTAGGAAGTTGTAGAGCATCCTTCAGTTAGTAGGAAAAGCTATACGGCTTACGTGCAATATGTATATGTACTGCCACAAAGTGAAGTGCTTCTGAAGTTTCAATGCATCGGTTTCAGTTAATGCTTTCTGGTATCTTAAAAGTTGAGTTGAAGTTCTTACAGGAAAGAAACCGTGGTTGATCTTCTATAAGAAATTCAACTCAAATTTTAAAACGCCAGGAAGCATCACTGGCGGATCCAAAGGGGGCGATGGGCAGGGATTGTTCCAGCAATCATAAACTGGGGGTTTTAAGATTTTTATGGGTGGTGCTGATCAAATTGTGTGTGTTTAGATTTCATTAAGGGGGCGTATTAAAAAATCTGGAGGGGTGTTGGAGGATGTGTATAAATCAATGGCGATGGGGCAATCGCGCCCCTCCCCTCAGAGTTAGGATTATATCATGGAAAATTAAATAAAAAGCACAGAATACTTGACTAAAAATAGGAAACGAAAATAAACACCTCCCCACCCCCCGAAAGATTTCCGCATCCGCCATTGGAAAGCATTAACTGAAAACGATGCAATGAACCTTCCGGAACATTTCACTTTATAGCAGTACGTGTAGATATTGCATGTGAGCCATATGTCTTTTCTTACCAACTAAAGAATGCTGTATAACTTTCTGATTGAAAATTTTTCCTATCTTCACTATTTTTCGAAATGAAAAATTTTGAACTTCCTCAATTTACCACCAGGGATCGCTGATTTTCATTTCATCTGATAGAGCATAATAATTTTGCTATTCCAATACCTAACTTTCGTTGCAAGATCTATCTTGGTTCAAAAGTTTTTGGCCGCATTCAGACTTTCCTAGGATCCCTGTATATTTATAACGTTAACAAGATTAATGTCTTTTATTTTGACTTATTCTTTTTTATATAATTTTAGATATTATACATGTCTGTGGTGTTATACGCACCTTCACTGGCTTTGAATGTTGTAACTGGATTATCGACATGGGGCTCAATCGTAACCTTAGCCGTGGTTTGCACCGTCTACTGCTCCTTGGTATCTCTAACAATGCATTTACTATTAAATTCAAATGTGCATATGTTCAAATATAAGCCGCACAACGGGGAGAGCTGACAGGGCTCTAGCCTGGGGCAAGGCGTTGTGTGTTAGTCAGTTAAATGAGATGAATAGAAGGCAAAAAGCGACTTAATAAAATATTGTCGTATACATCCAATTAAAATTATTTTATTAAACAACTTACATTATTTTTCATAATACCGACCTTCTGTTTCATCTTTTTAGTACCTACAGGATAAACCCTTTTTGCAATAAAGCCTTGGGGAAACCTCTCAGAGTTTTTAAGTTCTGATAATGGTGATGTTTAATCAAAACATTAGCAAACATTGACAAGAAGATCGTCGTTACACAAAATAAGGGAATATCCCTTCTTAAGTTATTCGTAAGTTATTTGGCTTATGTTAGTATAGGCAGCAAGTACCATACTTGTGAGTCACTTTGTGCAAGATGCGTCACTTATGTGGCTCATGGGAAGATGTTGTTCAAGAGTCAGAAATGGTAACTAAAATAATAGGAGTGCAATATTACTTTCCCTAAAACTGAAATTTCTATATAGACCTTGAACAAGATTTCGATAGTTAGGTAGCTTATTTTGTATTGCATCTTACTCAATGATTTAAAGAAAAAAACACCACACATAAATTATTCCTATCCATTTTGCAATTCCAATACTTAGACGATGGTTAATTTACCGCAGGGGCAGCAAGGTCCATAAACACTAATAAGAAAGGACTGTCAGATAACTTATTACGCCAAAAGTATTCACGGGACAGATTTTGTTATTAAATGAAGCTTGAACAGATTCTTATCACCGTGAAATCATTCTTTTCTTTACGAGCAATTTATCAGCTCATATTACGACATCATAGACTGTGATAAGAAACTTTCCCGACTTTAATATCACTCTAGTTTCGTTTTTCAAAGGTTCGCTTCTTCGATGTCGATTTGCTTCAGAAAGCAGTCCAGGCACTGCGCCATTTTAAAACTCGTATATAGTGAAGATTTATATGCGCTCGCAGAGGGAAGGATACTCAATCGTCAGGTAGTTGCTCAGCAGGAAGAGCCCCTGGCTAGATACCAAGAGGTTGTGGGTTCAGTTCCCACCACGCACCGTGAAATCATTCTTTTCTTTGCGAAAAATTTATCATCTAGGATTTCTGGCAACATAAATTATGATAAAAATTGCAACGATTCTTTACCAATGCCTAAATCGCCATTAAATTGCTGTGTACAGTGCAAAATTACCGGGGGGGCCGCTAATTTGCAGAACATATTAAGGGCCCAGTTGAAACTCCTAATTCGGTCCACTTTTTTTAGATTTAGTTTTTAATCTTAAGCGGGAGACCGTGTCTTGTCTTTGCCATCAACAAAATAATAATATTAAAGCGAAAGACAGAAATAGGCAACGAATTAAAATAATTCTATTCAGTTTCATTGAATGACAATTAGTAGAACACTGCAGGTCTATTTTGGTGTAATAAAGTGTAGAACTGTATGTTTTTTCCTAAATAAATTTCGGTTGAATCTTTACTGCGACAGACGAAACATGAACAACAAAATTGTTGTTCATGTTTCTGGTGATGTTGTCCAGCAAAATTGTATTTTACGTGTTACGTTTTCTACTATCAACAATGTTCTGTATTCATTCATTCATTCATTCATTTATTGTTCATTACTTTTGGGGGCCTGGTTCTTCGCAAACATTTTTGAGGGGATGCCAGCATCCGCCAGTTACCGTTTGTTCAACTGAAAATTCATTCAGAAGACAGGCCAATTCATTAAAAACATTATAAAACATTAAAAAATAAAAAAAGCCTCTTCAGGAATAACTTAATCATGTAGCAATTTTTCTAATTGGAAAACTAATACAGAAGCCGCTTTAAGATATGGGGCCCATGATGAACTATAAAAAAGTTTTGGACAATATAAGTTACATTTTTACCACAAATTCAAGTAAAA
>QLNU02015183.1:9448-42591 GCA_006491805.2 Dysdera silvatica
GACGAGGGCGAAACCTACAAATACCTAGGGATAATGCAAAAACGGCAGCAGGAGCACAAGAAAGTCAAGGTCCAGCTCACGCAAGCATTCCAAGAAAGACTTAGAAGCATTGTGAAGACGAAACTGAGCGGGAAGAACACCACGCAAGCAATTAACGCATATGCGGTACCAGTGCTCACCTACTCCTTCGGGATCATCAAATGGTCCAACACTGAACTAGAACAACTCCAGCGGAAAATGAGAACCATCCAGAGAAGAGCCGGACAACTACACCCTGCAACGGCAATTGAACGGCAAACACTACCCCGGGAAGAAGGAGGACGCGGACAAGCGGACCTCAAAGACTTACATGACAAGCAGATCCAGAGCATGAGGCAATACTTCCAGTTGAAGAGTCCCCGATCGCCACTCATCCAAGCCATAATACAAGCAGATGCAAATTACACGCCACTAAACCTGTGTAGTACCGAAGAGCGTGTCCTGGAAACAGCCAACGAACAGAAACTAAGAACTTGGGCCGGAAAACCATTACATGGCAGGCACTACAATGACCTGCAACAACCACACGTTGACAAAAAGGCATCAAATTCTTGGCTGGCCAAAGGCACTCTCCAGCCAGAGACAGAAGGATTCATGCTAGCCATCCAAGACCAAGTGATCGCAACAAGGAACAATCAGAAATTCATCCAGAGAAAAGACATAGAAAGCGACAAATGCAGACACTGTCATGCGGCATCGGAGACAATCCAACACGTGATGGCAGGATGCAAGATCCTTGCGCAGTCAGACTACAAACATAGACACGATCAAGTAGCGAAAATAGTCCACCAGAAATTGGCAGCGAATGCTGGCTTTCTGACAGAAAAATGCCCGTACTACAAATATGAGCCAGAGACCGTGCATGAGAACGAAACACACAAGCTTTACTGGGATAGAGCAATCATAACAGACAAGACAGTCCCACATAACCGTCCTGACATAACCCTCGTCGATAAATCGAATAAGACCACGTACTTAATCGACATAGCAGTACCCAACACCAATAACATACAGACAACCTACACAACGAAAATCACCAAGTACCAAGATCTCAGACATGAAGTACGAGATATATGGGGTATGGAAAAGATCCTCATCATCCCGTTAGTCATCTCAGCAACAGGGATAGTACCAAAAACGCTTGCGACGAATTTGGAGATACTCAACATTGACCCAAACACCTACATTGAAATACAAAAAGCCACAATCCTAAACACGTGTCACATTGTCAGGAAGTTTCTAGACATGGCACATTAAGAAGTGATGTAAAAAGAGGCTTGGGAACATGGCGCTCTGCCCGTCCCAAAGCCTGTTTCCGCCAAGAATGGGCGAGGAAAACTTTTATATATATATATATATATATATGGATATCCTAAAAGAAGCTGGAGAATATGTAGAAGACATACTTGCAAAATTCTTTACCAAATGTCTTAACAGCGGTAACATACCAAACCAATGGGATTCTGCAACAGTAATTCTTTTGCATAAAAAAGGTGATAAAGAGGATTTGAAAAATTACCGACCAATTAGCTTGTTACCTGCTATTTATAAAATCTTCACAAAAGTGCTAACACATCGCCTGCAGAAAAAATTAGATGCAGCTCAACCAAGAGAACAAGCTGGATTTCGAAGTGGATTCAGTACAGTGGACCATATTCAAGTATTAAGAGAATTAATTGAAAGAACACATGAATATGAACTTCCATTGTGTGTTGCATTTATTGACTATGAGAAGGCCTTTGACTCTATTAAAACATCAGCAGTCATCAACTCTTTAAGATCAACAGACATTGAGGATGTGTACATTGACATGGTGAAACGTGTGTATAAAAATGCAAGTGCAAAATTTCGGTTACATAAAGATACCAAAACTATCAAACTTGGCAAAGGGGTGAGGCAGGGAGATACCATTTCTCCAAAACTTTTTACTTCAGCTTTACAGATGATTTTTCAGCAGATAAATTGGAATAACAAGGGAATAAAAATAAATGGTGAATATTTAAATCATTTGCGGTTTGCTGATGACATTGTTATTTTTTCAACGAACCCATCAGAACTCCAAGACATGGTACAGGAGCTCTCAACTAGAAGTAAAGAAGTTGGACTCAAGATGAACCTACAAAAAACTAAGATCATGTTCAATAATTTCGTAGAGGAAACAAAAATACAAGAAGGGGGGAATTCGCAGTTTCAAATGCCAGTGTTTTTTTGGGCATAAGGCAAAATTTTGTGTTGAAACTAATGACGAAAATGTTGCCAATTATCAAACTGTATTTAGAAAAAATTAAATATATTTCTATACAAATTTAATTACTAAAATCGAACAAGGTGGTTTAATTACATACTATTTGGTTACAAAAATTCAACAACTTATGCAATAGATTGAAAATTAAATGATCAATTAACAAATTGGATCAAGATGACATGCCGAGCGAAACTGAGGAAGCTGTTAAAAATACAACAAATATGTCAATACTAAATAACGTATATTCAGATAAATGTGGCTCAACTAAGGATAGATGTTCAGGAGAATCGGAGGAAAAGTCAAGAGACGGCACGAGGATAGTGCATCTTGTGAATATTTAGAGTACATATTAGAGTACAATATTTAGAGACAGTAGATTAGAATCTCAAAAGCTTAAGAGTGTGGCTAAATTATATTAATTAGCCGCAAAATAATATAAGCATAATATAAATTTATTATAATTTAAAAAGACAATTTTTTTGTAAATAATTAGTTTAAAGCAGTGTTCTTATGTTAGAAATATATTGCGCCAAAACTTCTTCGTTCTAACGTCTCGTCGGCGACTTGCCAATTAAATTTTATGGCTTTTCAGTACATCGGGACAAGAATACCGTACGTAATGGTTACTCAGCAATTTTCAACCACTAGCAGTCTGCCAACGACCTAATCACCACGAAAAATATATCTGTTCTTATGATTTTAAGACAGTTCTTTAACTAGACTTCTGCGCCTTAGATATACTTTTTTCAACTGTTTGACGTTGTATTTTATTAAAATGTAATCTCCTATGCAAATCTGAATTTATTCTGTGCCAACACAGATGTCTAATAGCTTGTTTCACAGCGTTTCATCTCAATCTATGGAGTAACAATTCAATTTACAGCATAACTTCAATTACGTCAGTAAACTAAAGAGCCTGGTTAAACAGACGCAATATTAGATTGTTGTAACTTCTGCTTTAATTTTAATCGATAGCCTTAATGGTCACCTGAGTCCATGCAACAAAGCAATTTTCCTGATCTGGATAGACGACAGTTCAATTGGAAACCATCAACTCGCAACTTATCAATTCGCAACCGTCTATACCGTCGTTTTAAGTATATAAAAGAGCTTTAGCTTAAGCTTATTTATATGTGGTTGTTGAAAATTATTGTATAAAAGTTCCCCCACAAAAACCCCCAAAAAACTCACCCTGATGGCTTTATGTGTTGACCATTATTTGGCAATTGTGTTATCCTTGAGAAGGATAATACTGTATTATATCCTTATATATACGGGGAAAGAGAGTGTTGTTCCTGTTCTTGTTCGTTTAGTAGTCGAAACGCTACAGGCTCAACGAAAGGACCCTGGTTTGAATCCAGGATGATGATGGCGTCTCTTTTTCTTCTGAACAAAACGGCTCTAGTTTGAGCTTATTTATATGTGGGTGTCGAAAATTATTAAGTATAATAAATTCCCCCACGAAAACTCACAAAAAAACTCGCCTTGGTGGCTTTGTGTGTTAACCATTATTTGGCAATTGTGTGACCTCTGAGAAGGGTAATAATATCTTACATCCTTATATACGGAGAAAGAGAGCATTGTTCCTGTTCTCATTCGTCTGGCTGTCAAGACACTCTGGTCTCAATGGGGGCACCCTGGTTCAAATCCAGGATTAGGACAGTGTCTCTTTTTCTCATAAATAAAAAAACTCCAATTGGAGCTTATTTATACGTGTATGTCGAAAATTATTGTAAAATAAACTTTCTCCCACCGAGCATAATACGAACTGTTAAAAAAACTGTGACCACGATAATGTTTTGTTTCCACATTAATTTCTTCACTGCAGTTGAGTAAGCTAGCAATTTATATTCATTGTGCTAATCAATGCAGTCAACGTGGATCTTAATTTAAAAAACTTTAAAAAATATTGCACTAACAAAATAAGATCTGAGTCAAAATGATAGCACCAGTTACATATTTACTAATTTTATTTATAAACGAATTGAAGTCAAAAATGTAAAAAAAAATATATGTATTACGCTTCTACTCACAAATTAAGAACAATTCATGTTGCCATTTGGATAAGCAAAATCTTTAATGAAAGGAAATTTGACGACAAATCCCGAGTTAAAATGACAGCACCAGTCACATTTTTTCACGTGTATACGTATTAAGTCTTTTAAAGCCATTTGCATACATACATTGCTAACATGTACTTCTTGCTACAGTTCAACAATGAATTGTGGAAGAAATTAGAACATTAAATTATACATACTTTATCAGTAGAAGAAGTTTATATTTATAAAGGAAGAAAATGCATTTTTGGTGCTTTTTTTATTAGCACTGAATGGCAACACATGGCATTTTATTATTATTCTGAAAACAGTTCTGGTGAGCAACTGCTCACAGATAAGTGTAGGCGTTTTGCAATGGGATGTAGAAGAGCGTTAACTGACTTTAAGAAGGGCTAAATAAGTGATATGAATAAGGCTGGACATTCCACGAGGAAAATATCTAGAAGACTGACTCACTTCCACGAAGATGCAGGCAATTGCCTTGCAACAAAAGACAATTATGCAAAAAAGAAATCATCAGGTCGACCATCTGCAGTAAAAAGTCTGAAAAAAAATTGTTCTTCGCAAAATGAGTAACTCCACGGCAAGTACAAGACAAATTGCTTCAAATCCAGCTATCAATGTATCAAAGTGAACTCTTCAACGGGTAATAAGGTTCTGTGGATGACTGATTCACAATCAAATGAAGGGCATGCCACTTCTGAAACCCCATAACAAAGTTACGAAATTGGAGCGAGCAAGACGCCACACTAGTTGGACAGCGGGATGGAACAAAGTCAAGTGGAGTGACGAAAAGAAATATAATCTTGATGGTCCAGATGCCTGAAGCCATTATAGTGAAATAATATTCAGTAGTTCAATGTGATCTTCTTAAAAAGGTAACAAGAAAGTGGATCTCATGATATGAACAGGTTTCAGCTCACATGGTAAGACATTATCCTTTCCAAGATGTCGAATGAAAGTTACAGACTACCAAGCATTACTGGAACTCTATCTCCTGCAATTTGAAGAGAAATTGGGATATTCTTCTTACTTGTACCAACAGAAAACCCCTCATCCACGTTGCTGAGAATGGATTTCATGTAATTGACTGGCTTTCAATTTCTCCAGATCTCAAGCCTGTGAAGAATTTACAGGGCATACTGGCACATTCTATATACAAAAATGTTAGATATTAAAACTCTATTTCTGAACTGAAATAATCAGTAAATGAGGCTTGGGAAGAAATTTATTCCAACGCACTTCAATCATTGGGGCATCTATGCCCGCAAGGGTATTTAAAGTCAATTCAGAGAAGGGCACTGAATTGGATATTGATCGCATGTATTTAATGAATGAAATATGGATTGGTTTTAAAACAACAGAAGAAGAAGAAGAAGAAAAAATAAATGCCATATTTGCCATTGTATTTTGTGCTTTGAGCAAATAATCACTCTAATAATTTTGTAAAGCAAGATATATCACTGAGAGCAAGATATGTTGTTGAAATGTAATAACGTAAGAAATCAACGTCTTGTAAAATTTAAAAAAGCCAAAATTTTAACTAGCTATTAACGTGGATTTATCTTATAGTTAATGTATACTTAATTCTGAAGAACATAGAATTTTAATTGCTACTTATGTCAATAATGAATTTTCATGGAAACGTATATAATTTCGTATATAAAGTATTATGTAATGTGTGTGCCTGAAGTTGAAAATAGAAGTTATCTATTCTAATATCTTATATTACTTTTCTTTTTGTTCTCTAATCCAAATTGACAAATCAAAAAAGTGGTTTAAAAATTGGAAACATAGATGCAGCGAAACCAGTCTAAGTCAGAAACTGACGGAACTGGAAAAAACTTAAGTTATATGCAGGGTTCCGTTTTATGGAGGTTATATGCAAAATAAATACATATACAGGATGTCTCAGCACCAGGTTTACAAACTTCTAGGAGGGGTAGGGTACACCTAGATGACTCGGAATCACATACCAATGTTGGATCGCAAATGCCTCCTAACGCGGCAGATGGCATATACTCAGGTTTCCCGAGCGTTCTTGCAGAAACTTTTCATTTCACACGCTGACGCAGAGTTAATAGGATGGCTGATTATATGAATTCGGAGCTAGTGGATATGCATCTGGCGTAGGGGATTGCAGAGTCCTATGGGCGAGCCGTACAGTGCTTGTATGCGCAACAGTATCCGATGAAGCCTACTCCCAGCCATAAAATCTTTGGACACCTGTATCAGTGGTTAACTGATAGCGGTTCTTTCCAAAAAGCCGTAATGAGTCGTGAACGAACAGTATGGACTTCAGACATTGAAGAAACTGTGCTAGATACCGTACAGGAGAATCCCAAGTTCGAGTATGCAAGCTATAGCTCAGTTCGTCGGGATTTCCCGCTGCAGCGTCTGGAGGATTCTGCGTGAAAACGACATGCATCCATATCACCTGTAGCGCATTCAGACACTTGAAGAAAGTGATTATGTACCTCGGATAGCTTTTGCACAATGGTATCTGCAAAAGCACGCTACAGATTCCCGTTTTCCAGCCATTGTGTTGCTCAAAGATGAGGCCTGGTTTACAAAGGAGGGAATTTTCAATCCTCATAACGTCCATGTATGGTCGGTGGTAAACCCCCATGCGACAGGAAATCATGCAGCACGGAAGCGTTTTAAGGTAAATGTTTGGGCCGGCAATGTAGGGGAATCACCTCATTGGACCGTACCTATTGCCTGATAGCCTGATAGGTACAAACTACTTGCTCTTCCTGGAACAAATGTTATCACAACTGTTGGACGATGAACACGTTTCTACATCGATGCGAAATTCAATGTGGTAGCAGCACGATGTGGCCCCGCCCATTTCAGCTGTGACGTTCGTAATCACATACACACCACATTTGGCCAACAGTGGGTCGGACGTGGTGGTCCGATGCATTAGCTTGCTCAATTGCCGGACCTATCACGCTTTGACTATTCTTTTGGGGGCGTATGAAGTCACTGGTGTATGATACCACCGTTAACAGTGGCGAGGACTTGGTTGTATGCATCGCAGTAGCTGTGGGGAAGTCAAAGACATGTCCGTGATCTTCGAGAATGTCCGGGCTTTCATTCGCCGAAGATGTGAGATTGTATCACGGCTTGTGGACGACAATTTGAACACCCCCTTTGACCTGTATGTAATTGATCATGTTACTTTTGTTGATGTACATTGAGTAATAAACCGTATATTCGTTTACGTGGCGTCGTTTCCTTTCTTGTCTTTTCTGCGTACACCACCGCATGCACATATCATGTCCGACTCAGCATTTCTATGTGATTCCAAGTCGTCTAGGTGTATTTTACCCCTCTTAGATGTAATAACTCTGATGCTAAGACACCCTGTATAGTTAAATTCGGTGGTAAGAGATGACTGCATATACTGTTTTTCTTTGTCTCATCTTGAGAACTTTATAACTAAATTTATTTTTCTTGTGATATAAATATTTATTTTATCACTGCATTTTATATTTATTAATTTTAATTTTTGCCTTATTTTGTTAGTAATTACGATCAATATAGTACAATGTTCTATGCTAATTGTATATGCTTGTTCCATACAAAAAGTATATTACATAAGCTTAAATTGTAACAATAAAGTATATAATCGCCCTCACATCCGGATTTCGATCATCCATTTTATATCAGGATTAAAATGAGAAATGTGCTGACGTATCAAGTATTCAACCTTTAATATTCACTCACAGTATGCAATTCTTTGATACATTAACTGTATTACACAAAAAAAAATATAGTGGTTTGCTTACAATATACTATTTTCACTTCACAATACACGTTTCAATTTTGCGCATTGATTGAATGATCCATCATGTTCATTATTTTCGAATTGTGTATTTGAAGACAAATTTTTGTACGTACTGTAAGTATACTAGGACGCATTGATTTTTTTGTAAAAATTTATTTGTAATAAATAGTTCTTTCCGTTTCCGCGTTGGCCAGTTTCCATTTCAGCTAATGTTAAATACCATAGACATTCGAAGGGACCGCAAAAAAATTCTGTTTCGAGCAGGTTTTGGTTCATAGAGGTTCCAGCTTAGACAGGTTTCACTGTATATAAAAAATATTTACATTGAAAACCTAACGTTTTTTAAATGTCACAATATTCTGTAACAGTTTAAAACCATAGCTTATGAAATTTATGAGAAAACTTTTATTTTTTTTTAATTTAGCTTAACAAATAATCATGTAATACGTAAATTAACTATCATTAATTAATATTAAGTATCAAGTTCATAGAATACTATTGAATTTAGTAAGCTATATATTATATATTGAGTTAATTAAGAAATACCATTTTTATTACTTTGATAAAAATACCTTATACACAAAAGTTTGTCAAAATATTGCATATAAAGTTAATAAATCTGATATACCTAAATATTAATCAGATTGGATACCATTATACAAATTTGAATATTTGATACTTGTGTTTTTGAATACTCGAATTCCAATATCAATTTGATTGACTTCTTATTTTTAGCAATTGGATATGGTGGCCTGTGTTTGTTGTTAGTAATGGTTGTGAGCAACTTTCGTGGAATCTTAGAAGCTGCTCATATTCTCTTTGGGATGATTGCTGGACCTGTATTGGGGATTTTCACTCTTGGAATATTTACCACTACGGCAAATGAGCCGGTATGAGTTAATAAATTTTAATAACTCATTTTGTCATCCATTTAAATGAAAACAACTTATTTGGATCACTTCTAATGCAGTTCGTTTTAACTCCCACCATTTATAGTTATCTAACCATGTTACTCAACATGTTAACACAGTTTAAAATGCCAGATACAGGCGGAGAATTTCCAGTCGTCTTTACCTAAGACGATTGATGTCACACCTTTATACATTTGCATCGAACCACACTTGCTTGGAATTCGAAAGTACGGTGAGCCTGATAATGACATGCATAAATACTGGATCATATCTAGGTTTTATTTGCCAATTTTACGGCATAAGTGTCATGTTCTGCTGGAACCTATAACTTTCTGAAAATTCCATGCGCCTTAAGGACTAGTGAACTAACCCCTGGATTAGAGAGAGCCATTTGTCAGTAAGTGTTATTTTTTGGCAGTGTTTGGAGTTGAACCCGGGACAGCAATGAGCTACATGAACGCTTTACCTCTACACAATCGCAGGGTCAGTTGTCTAGTAATTTAAATAAATTAGCCTTCTTAAAACTATACGTAGCATGTATAGGAGTGACGGAAAAGGAAGATGTGAATCGGACTTTTATCCTTCCAGATATCCCTCAATAACCTTGCTTGGTGCAGAATGACCATTGTCCTTGCGCCATAAAATACAATCAATCAACCAACTTTAACTCAATAAATATGTTTCAGAATTGACTTTATATTAAATAGACAAAAATCCCAATTCAATTCCAATTTTTGGCCTAAATGTGCGGTACTTTCCATTACATTTTCCATGACACAATCCAGGCTCAAGTTTGTGGGGGGGAGTGCCATCACCCACTTGGATATGCCAGTGGTCAAGACATCTTAATATTGCATTTAGTTTTAAATTTCTGAGTAGAACTGTTAAAGAATAGATGTAACGTTTTTCAGGTTCAGAGAGAAGTTCAGTTTTTTCAATTCGTGATGTCATACAACCATCGAGATTTTATTCTGTATTGAAAAGATGGAATAAAGTAAAAAGTTCCATAGTTTTCGTAAAAATTTTGTTTTTCAGCGCTGTCTTTACTACTCAAGTTTCCATAACAACAGGCTATTCAAGAACATGCCTAACCAACACTTAATATTTTGAGATGAAATTGAATCTTTGTTGTTTAGGAAATTGAACTCTTGACTATGAAGGATTTTTTTTCATAAAATGGCATGTTTTCTTCGCACCATCAGATGCCAAAATAGGGATTCCGGTGCTTTAAAGAACCATGTCACTATGGTGCCACCACATAAAGCTGGAATATCAGTTGGAATTCTGTAAAGTTGAACAGCAAGAGCAACAAAAAAATGTATGCCTGTACAATTTTTTCGTAAAACAATTTACAATATCGCATCATATAACGAATACTGTTGAAATGTGTATAATCTATCAAATTACAGTCAGTTTAAAATTGTTTCGATGGGAACGATTTACCATCGTCAGAACAAAAAAAACAATTATGCAGGGTTTTCTGATCAGAGAAGTAACCAAGCAAGAAAAATGCACAAAGTACAAAGAAAAAGCCAAATGGCCACCTGTTGGCAACTATAAGAAATAAATGCAGTCGATTCCGCTTAATTGGGTCACAGCTTAATTGGGGCAGCCGCTTAATTGAGCCAAATCTCAAGGGATGGAACCTAAATCAAGAAAAATAGTAATTTATATTGCTTAACTGGGACAACATTCTGCTTAACAACAAAAATTTAAGATTACAATTAATTTGTATATACATATTATATACACATGGTCTCAAAAAATTATGTACAAACAATTTAATATGATGTGAACTTATATGCAGTAGAACAGGTCTTCAGATACATACACATCACTTAATGTTTACCGTCGATGTGGTGACGCAGCGCTGGCATACACGTCATGCACATTGGCATCATGGGTTTTGAGCGGGGTAAAACTGAAAGTTTATGTTTAAACTGAATTTATTCTTTTTTTCTTCAGAGTTTACATTAGTTTTTATGCATATTTTATATCATGCATGTAGTATTCATAAAACGTTCATTGTTTAATTTTATGTTAAATTCGCGTATTTGGAGCAGCCGCTTAATTGAGGCAAAATGTCCTAACTCTGATATGTCCCAATTAAGCGGAATTGACTGTAGTGTAAAAATAATTTTGCTTATACAGTTACTTTATAATGTAAAAATCAAGCATTATATTAAAAATGTTATAACTAAATACGAAAACATTTTTCAGGGTACTTTGTTTGGTCTTTTACTTGGTTTTGTATTAAACGCCTGGATGGGATTTGGGTCTTACGTTGCTAAAGCAAAAGTGCCGCATTTATATCAAGGCATTGAAGGCTGCCCAGAAGTCCTAAATGCGCCCAATAATGAAACAATATTAGACCTCATTCGTCAAAATCAAATGAAAATAGACTATGATGAAGTAAATAAGTAAGATAAATATTTTTCATCTAATGTTTTAAGTGTTTGTTATAAAAAGTTGTCTCAATCTGTGGATATTACTAATCCTCTCTTATGGAGGATCAAAAGCATAGAATCTAATGATACCAAAAATAAGAAAACTATAAACATATCAAGGAACATGGAGAAGTACATGCTTGGAATAACTAAGGAAATCAAAAATGAGTTCTTAGATGAGGAAATAAACAAGGATACAACACATGAACGTGGAATTTTCAAAATTATTGGAAGTGGAGCAAGCACAAAACACATTTATACATCTACAGTATATAAAAATTTCAATCTATTTCAAGTTATTGAGGGAGTTCTGGCCCAATGTGACATGACCATATAAATTCATGCCTATGGTATAAGACATCTTTAAAAAGAAATGAAATGTCAATGGGCAGGGAATATTGCATGAAAAATTGACCAACAATGGGCAACGAAAAGCCTTGATTCCAAGAGACCATCAAAGACGTGGAAAACTTCCTCAGACTAAATGGCTGGATTAAATAAATAAGAGATTGGGGTGATATAGAAATAGTTTATTCAGAGTAGACTTATGTGGGAAGTTTCAAGGTGGGTGCTATTCATAGGTTTTAAAGCATATTCTGTAAGTTCAGAACTGTAATCCTTTGATGGATGAATCAAGATTAGAGGTATGTAAGTTTTATTTGGGGAAAACGATCGTGCTGCACTCTAGGAAAAGTATTGCCGAACTTGATGATTTATTTTAATTAAAATAACATTTTAATATCACATTCACAATTAACTAATCCTAAGCTTCCCGCACAATATTGAATACATCATGTAGGAAATAAAATATAACCTGTGTAATAATATGTGAAATTAAATATAGCCTAGTAAATATAACCTGTGCCTTAATAAGCTTATACGTAAATTTCGATGTTCTTTTTCAAGGGACATATTGCCTGTATATAAGGTTTCATATTTATGGTATAATATATTCAGTGTCCTGATAGTAATAGTTGGTGGATACATAGCAAGTTTTATCATAGGTAAGATCATCATTAAAGCTTTTATATAATACTAATTTTGTTATATGTTGTAAAAAGGAAGTGTTGTATTACATATTAATGAAATATAAATAAAGTGTTATATAATTTTTAACAAATTATAAATTATAATATCAGTTGTGTGTTTATTCACAGGATGCTTTCGACACCAAAATGAGGTGAAGGAAGAATTTGTTTCACCTGTGTTCAGGAAATGGCTTTTTAGGACCGACAGCTCGAGTGAATTCGAAGTAATGTTTGATCATTTTAAATAGAGGATTTATACCTAAAAAATGGATTTCCTGATATTCTGAACCAATTGCTCTGAAAATTGCTTACAATATTAAGAACTATAAAAGAAAACTTTTCGAACAGTTTTAACCTTTATAACTCAATGGGTTTCCCAGTATACGTTATTTACTTTAGTTTTAAGTGCTATATTTGAAATGTTCCATGTGGTGCATTTTTCCAGTAATTTTTTTTATATTTTTTTCTAAATAATCATTGAAACCATGCTTATGAAAGTTACTGAACAATTAAGGTGCATTTTCCTAGATGCACATATTTTGCGCCACACCATTATGAAACGCCGATCGAAATCGGATTTGGACAACAAAATCTAATGGGCGCATTTTGTGCATTCTAGGCAAAAACATCCATTTGTTTTCTATTGTCTGAGTCGTATCTCGACGTGTTATATCGTTGCGCCGCAGAATATTTATGTCTAGGAAAATGTGCTTTTATGCTCTGTTTTCAACAGTTTTTGTTTAAAACATAAACCTACTCACCTCTACTTACCTACTCTCCATAAATTGGTATTTTTGCACATTCAATTATAATCAATGTCTCCGAAAAACATATAAGATAACATTCCTCAGTAAAATTGCAAGTGATTTTTATTTACTATTATTGAGTGAATATGTGCAGAAAAGATTAAAATTATTCGCTGAAAATTGCATCGCAAGGAATCTTTTACGTAATAGGAAATTTCTCAAAAATTGCTTTTGAGAAAAACGAAATTTAAGGTAATCGTTTAAACGTGCAAATCTGTGACATGACTATACTCCAAAATATTTTTCGATGAGATGACATCGTTCTATCGAAATGACAGGACCATTCTTAGAAAGATTAAGTTTTACTTTTCAACATGTAAATCAAAAAATTAATATTTTTCCTGAAATTCATTGCTTTTATCAGGTATAAGTCCCCTTAAAATTATAACTAAATTTTCAATGCCTCCATTTTGGAAATTTTACTTTTTTTTATTTTATCCAAAATATTTTATTTCTTCCCACTAAAGCATGTGTCGCATTTATATAGAACATAAATAATAAAAATTAATATAAAATAATTTATTACATTTAAAATTAATCGCATTCTCTATTTCTAGCTTTCAGAGCCTAAAACAGAAATCGAATGTGTTGTCTACAACAAGAGTGAAAAAGGAAATGAAACACAAAGCACAACGAACTAATTTCGATTTTGCAGTCTCTGTCAATGATGTACAACTGCATATTGTTTCATTATGTTCAGAAGGATATTATTATTTCAAGAAATCAAGCATTGACTTCATGTAACTTTATTCAATAAATATCTTTATTCAATAGTTATAACAATATGGAAGCAGGCAGGTCCGTAGGGAGGGGCGTTGTCGATAGGAACGTACTCAGTATTTATTTTCTAGTGGGGGACAAAAAAATTGTTTGAAGACTAAAAGAAAAAAAGAAATGTAAAAGTAACCTAAAAATGAACCCCATATTTCGACCATCCCTCACCAAACCGTCCATGATGTATCCACTTCCAAAAATAGTACCTATATATATATATACACAGAATAGATTATATAAAAGTTGAAAAACAAAACAACAATTATGGAAATATTAAGAACAAAAATGGTCATACGATAATTGAAGAGAGGAGTGGATGAATGTGCTATGCGACAATTATCGATAAACTGTTCTTATTTCATGAATTTAAACGCATATACCTGTCTTTCACATAGACACTGGTGGGTCCAAATGGGGGAGGGGATCACCCCATCGCCCCCCACCTTGAGCCGGAATTATGTAATGGAAAATAGAATGAAATGTACGGGGCACTTGGTTAAAATAGGAATCAAAAACAAATCCCCCACCACCACCCTGGGAAGGTATTTGGACCTTCGCTTGCGTGTAGAGCCATCGAATATCTCAAAAATTCAATAGCACTTGAGTTATATCAGTGAATGAAAGGTTATGTCCTAATGCTTTGCATTATAAAGCGACACGTTAGAAGCATTTTATTCCAAAATTTGATATTGTTACAAAACATATTCATCTGTAAAACAGAACTTATAGTTTGTAAAACAAAATGTCAAGTAAGTAAAACAAATTGCACAGATTAACTCTAAAAATGGAAATAAATAAAATTTAAATGCATATTTAATAATCAAAATTTACGCATATAGCTTTGGTTTAATTTTTTTTATTCTCATCCTAAAAATTAATTATTTACTATGTTTTTCCTTCCATCCTGTAAATTTTAATTTTTGTTCAATGCAAATTCAAAATTGACTAAACATTAATTCTTTATATAATGAAGATGCTGACATTCTTGATAATTTACTTAAATTACAATTTTCGCGTGTTATGAAATATTGCTAATTTTCTATAACTTTTTAATGGTTATTAGAAAAATATAAAAGAAATTGAAATGAAAAAACAATTTAAATATGCGACTTAAAAATAAAATTTTATTTAAATAGCTTATAAAGAATTTGATTTTGATTTTAAAAAATAAATTTTAATTTCAAAAATTTATTTTTAGTTTTAAAAAACTCATCTTAGGTAAAAAAAAAAGAGATAGAAATCAGATTTAAATCAAATAAACTAAATTTTATTTTTTAAATCGAACTGCCCTTTGGAAAATGTGACTTTATGGGCTGTGTTTCAGCTCAAGTAATTTAGTTTTGTTTTTAATATAACATTATTCATGTGAAACAGTTTTACAATACAATTTCTGCAGAATTGATTTTAAGTAAGCTCTTAAATGCCTTTGAGTAACAAATTCCTGACAAGCCTGAATTCTCGGCAGTCCACTCAATTAATTTTTATGAGATTAATTTTTTTTCCATTAGATGTGAAGTGGTAATTACAATATTAGAGATTGTTATTTCTTTCAACAAGTTAAACGGTTATTTTATAATTATACAGAAAACATGGCATGTTAACGGCAACAGACTTCATATATTCGGCTTTGGACGGTGGTGACTCATCAATTGGAATTTTTTTTGATTTGTCACGGGCATTTGATACCATTAACTATGATAGACTTTTATATAAATTACAATTGGCAGGTATACGCGGAAAGCAAAATCTTCTTTTCAGAAATTACCTTTTTGGAAGATCTCAATATGTGCAAATAAACGAAAATCAATCTATCGCCAGATCACCTCTATGTGGGGTTCCTCAGGGGTCGACATTGGGACCTTTGCTTTTTATTTTTTATATTAATGATCTTTTTTTTCTGCCAACTCGATCTAGAGTTCTATGCTTTGCCGACGACACAAGCATCTTTTATAGGGAAAGGAATCTTGATGTGCTGTTTTCACTTGTAAATAATGATATTGATATATATATAAAATACTTTAGAGATAACTATCTTTCACTTAATAAAAAAAAAATATATATATATCCTGTTTTCAAATAAACATAGCAAAAACAACTACTTGTGTAATACCATAAAAATAGATAACGATATAGTTCCGTTATCGCAGGAGACGAAATTCCTTGGAGTTACTATTCAATCCAATTTAAAATGGGATACACGCATTAACCTATTGTGCTTAAAAATTGGTAGATTTTGGGGAATATTGCGCAACATTAGTATTTATATACTTATAAAATTTTTGATCAATCTATATTATTCTTTTATTTTTTCTCATCTTTTTTATTGTTTATCGGTCTGGGGATACACTTCACAGGCTAACCAAAGTAGAATTTAGTCATTACAAAATAAATTCTTCAATATTATTAACCATAAATTACCACAACCAATGTCGATCCGTGAGGTTCCGCAAAGATTCAATTTATTAACTTTTAATCAACTTTTAAATTATAAAATTTTGTTATTAATGTTTAAAAAAATTAAAAATACTAGTCTATCTATTCCAATTGATTTACAGCAACCTACACATAACTATCCAACAACAAGTAGACGTAACTACAGACCTCAATTTTCTCGTCTGGAGCTGGGTTGCCACAGAGTGGGTTCTTCAGGTCCTAAATTGTGGAATCGGCTGCCTTCTAATATAAAAGAGATAAATTCCTATTCTAAGTTTAAGTCTTTAATCCGGATCTTCCTTACTAATTCTATTTAATCAATGGCATACTTAATTTAATTTTCGCTGATGTTTGCGCAGTGATATCCCATGGGGCTGCTTTGGCTATCTGGTATCTCCTGGGTGGTGCAGGCTTTGTCAGACTACGTCTTTACCTGCGCTACCCAGGCAGACATGGACAAAATTTTATTTCGTGGTATATAAATTAATGTATTTATATTTTTTTTTTAATTAAATTTGATGTATTTATATTTTTGTAGTTAATTTTATGCATCTATATTTTCGTATAATGTTAATGTAGATATGTCTTTGTTCTTATAATTAACTTAAACTAACATTAATTTGTAATCCCAATGTATAATTTTTGTTGTTCATGTTGCTGCCTAAATAAATTTGCTAAAAAAAATCCAAATCTATCTGTAATAGTGGTTATTCCCCATACCTAGATTGGATATTTATTAATAAAAGCAGAAAAACTTTGTTCAAAACGTGCTTTTGTTATTCTTATCTGTGAAATGGGTGATTTCCATCTTTCTTCACTTTTTCTTTAGAATTATATGTCACGCAGTAATTTACCATAATGGAAAAGAGAAATCCAAAGTTGCGTTTACTAACCATAGTAAAGCATTCATTTTGCAGAGTGAAGGCCCACATCCATGTGACTTGTGAAGCGTCTTACATGAGCACGATGTTTCGCAGCTCTGTCAGGATCTCTTAACACTGCAGCACTGTGTCCAGTAGTTAGTTATTTTTATCCGGTTTATTTTTATCCATTTTATATCCAGTTATTTTTCACGGATGGTTATGAGTTCGCGAACCTTTAAAGGTCAGCTGACTACAGTTGGAAAGACACTGATGTCCTGCTATATTATAAGCGTTTAATCATTTTAAATATTTCATTAACCTTTATAATTACGTTAGAAATAAAAAGGGTTGAAAAAAAATGCATTTGATAATATATAAAGCGATCTGGAAGGCAACTGAAGAATTAAAAACTTTTGTGCTTTATTTGATTATTTCGCTTATATTTAGCATGAACTTTCCATGGCATCAAGTTATTCTTATAAAACGGTAAATTCTTGTACAAAGTCAAAACCTAGTGTGGATATTCAGTTTCTGCTGTAGTATATTTCGCATAGCAAAATACAATAAGCTGATGTGTGGATGGTCGGGACGTGTGACCCTAGCGGGAAAAATTAGAAACGGGTCTGTATCCGCGGAAATCGGTTTATGTTATGGCCGCTACCAAGCGCAGTTCAGCCGTGGTCAAAGTATCGTATTTTTTCCCGACTCAAGAAGAAAAAAAAAAGTGAAAATTCTCACAAGTAGGTGGCGCTATTTCGCGCCCTGTTAACAAAATACGTGTAAAATATCTAGATTACGTAGCAGGTGTTCGTTTGTACTTGAAAATGTACAACAACTAGGCTATAAATGTTCGAGGTGTTTACCTTCATATGCAAGAATAATCTGCAATCCCGTGAGAGAATCGTTTACATTTGCGTGCAGTATATCAGCGTCGAGAGCAGAGATTTCGCGGCGTATGGCATCCTTCAACTCGGACGAGGTAGCTGGACTTCGAACATAGACCCAAAATTTTAGTAAAGTATGATTCCGCGTAAGTCAAGTCCGGAGAGCTTGAGAGTCACTCATTATTAAAAAAAAGTCTTAGTGCTCGCTCTTGACAAAATGTTCTATCCAAGAAACCGCCTTACATACGAGGTGTCCATCTTGCATAAACCTAATGATGTCTAGGAGCTGATTTTCCTGCATTGAATGCACAAAGTAATGTTGCAACAATTTTAAATAACCGTCTCCAGTTACGGTGCACGTCTTTCAGCCACAGATTTCCATGGTTCCTGGATTCTTCCTGGATAAAGGCCTAGAATTACTGATGCGCAATCCCACACCATACAATGAGTCTCCATGCATGCATCGGCGTTTCTACGTATGCATGTAAATTATCTCGAGGCCAGATCTGGCCTCGAGATAATTATGCTTAACTTATGCCTTCTAACGGATCCGTATAAAAGAAACTGGGCCTCATCTGTCCAAAAGATAATCAAAAGCCATTGTGGATCATCATCATCAATATTTTGCAAAGCAGCCCTCGGTGAATTCCTTTTGCTCTGCAATATCTTTAGGCTTCAGCTCCTGTAAAGGTAATAGTTTATACGGGACCTCCAAGACTTCATACACGACCCCAAACACGCTTGGTTCATAGTAAATCCCTGTTTCTTGAAACCTCCCGTGTACTTCATACGGTACTAGGTGATTGTGCTGCGAGAGCACCCTTTGAGTTCCCTTCAGAGCTACCTTGCTGATACGCTCATATGAAAACTTCGACCGGCCACGGCGAGGTCGATCTTCTAAGAGACCGGTTACTTCAAATCACTTCACCTTTTTTCTAAACCCAGTTTCTGCAATTGGACATCGGCGTCATTGAAATTTCTTTACCGCTGTAAATTTACGTAATCTTTGTGCTGGTGATTCATTGTTAACATAAAAATCTTTACCAAAAGTGCCCTTTCTACCAGTGTAAACATTGCAGTCATTTAATGAATTGCAATAATTCAGTAAAGCAGTAATTCAATTCGCACACTCTATTACTAAGGCAGAAATGTATAGATGGCAGAAGGTAGCTATCCATTACCACCCTCTTTTTGAACCGATAAAATTTGCACACTTTCAGGAAACTAGACTTGTCAGCGCCACATACTGTTGAGAATTTTCACTATTTTTTTCTTATGTCAGAAAAAATCCGACACTTTGAGAAGTTTAAAGTTTCAAACTGCGTTCCGGTAAACCAATTTTTTCATTTTTTATGATTTTTTAAAATCTGCCTAAACTTATGGGAAAATCTTTATCTGATGAAAGAAAAAGTTGAGGAAAAGTGGAGGATATGAAGAGTCTAGCTTAAAAAATGCTAGTTGGAAAAAAAAAGCAAATGAATCCGAAGATTTTAGAAAAGAACTTCGAATTAAAATAGGCGATTTAGGAAATTTTCTTAAGAAAATTTCCCTCTTCTAAGAATCACGAAGAATTCGACAAAACTTTTTGAGAGGTTAAAAATTCGGAATGAATTTTTGCAACTGGATCCCGCACACTGGCAAAACGAAGAAAATTATGCAAAAGTAAGGCAAATTCCAAAATAATTAAAGCTGTTAATGGTATAACTGAAAAAGAAGTAAAGTTTATTCAAGAATTTAACTGTAAGTTCACCAAAGACGATTCACAAAAACAATTTATTTGACATACAGCGCAAGAAATATCCGACTCACAAGAATCCCCTATAGTTAAGATATTGTTTTATTGGTTCTATTCCGTTATCATTTATAGCTTGTAAATAATTTAAATAATATAGATAATTTAAATCTTCAATTTTCAGTTTTATTTGATTCTAAAATGTAACGTATTCGGTACTTCAGTTAAACACATTTAAGTTCCTCAAACAGATTTTAAAAGCTAATTACTTAACTATCAGCTATGGTTACAATTAAATATCGTGGGTCTGTTGTCCGAATGGCTACAAATAAGAACAAGGTTATGACACAGACGTTTATTGCTAACCCTAAAGGTACAAGCTCTACAATCAAGATTAGCAACTAAATAAAACCCGGAACATGCAACACAGTCAATATGTCCTCAGATAACTCTAGGATTTTCTTCCTGAATGGTTTCCAGTTTCTCTACATATATTTAATACTATTACTAAAAATTACGAAATATAATAAATGATCAATAAAATTATAAAATTATAATTAAAGTCACTCATGACATGGATTAAATAATCCATGGCCTGCACAACGCCGGTCTATACAAAATCTCCCGGAGCATTCTTGAGTTCAGTCATTTCACAAAGTTAATTGTTATTTACCTCGGCATCTACAAATACTCTACACTAATTTGACTATAAGCTGACTTCGTTAACACTACTTCCCTAACTCTTAATCACAACAGGTTAACTAATTAAGTCTCAGCGTGTCCTTGCACCAAAATAGAGCAAGCTAATAGCCACTGACCAAATTTCAGCTATTTGCATTAATAAACAAACATTGGTTAATAAACATGGCATGTCCTTGCGCCAAAATAGGGTTAGTTATCTACTATGTACCAAGTTCCAATTAATTACTATAACAACATAACAATAGCTGCAATCTTGGCATATCCTTGCACCACATTAAAACTAACTATCTACCATGTACAAAATTCTTTCAATTACTTTAACAAACGATACAATGATTAGTATTTCTATAATAATTGCCTACAATTATAAATTAACCTTCCTTACTACTAAATAAAAAATATAATTCATCACCCAACTGTCCTAGTTCCGTCAATGAAGTCCGACAAATTCCGGAAGACTTTCAAACTCCAAATACGATCGGTGTCCACTCGTGTATCCAACGAATCTACTTGCCGTTATCGATACGCAAAATCAAAATAAGCAGTTTTTCGCAGTACTGTCGAATTTCAGTACTGGACGAATTCCGACGCCATTGCTATTTAACTAACGATATGATGAAGCGATTACACTTCCAGCAGCCTCTCCACACTGGCGGATCCAGCGAGGGGTGGAGGGGCGATCGTCCCCCTCCCGTCAGAATTAAATAGAAAAAAATAAAGACGATGAAGAATATTTTATGTGTTGTTTGTTACTACCGTAATAAACTAAAATCTTACACCAAAGTCTCCAAGCCTTGGAGAAATGCGATCAAGACGTTTTTCCACGAATCTACAAGCTATTCGCCTTTCAAACTACATTTTCAGTAAGTATTGCTTCAGCAGAACGTAGTTTTTTATCCTCGAAGCGCCGTCAAACTTGGCTTCGAACGCGGATGACAGAAGAGACTTTTAATGCACACCCACAGAGACATTCATATTGATGTAAATAAAGGGATCGACAAATTTTCAAAGAAACCAAGATGGCTTGACTTTGCACTATAAACTTCAAGTTTTTTAAAAAGCTGCTTGTAATAAAAAAAGTAAAATAATTACGATGTTTTTGTAGTTTAAATTTAAACTTATTTTATTAATTACATTGTAAATTTTCGTTTTTGGTTATTGTTTGTTTTTTGGTTTTACGGCTCAAAGACTACAGTGGTCATGCTGCGCCGGGACCTACTGTTTTCCGAGGAATCCGAACCTCTTAAGGCCTAGGGAACCAAACCCCGGACTACAGTGAGCAGTGCGATCTTTATGAGATCTCTGAGTAAGCGTTCTTTTTGCACTGCTGGGAGTCGAACCCGGATTAGCCGCGCAATAGGAGAACGCGTTACCACACTGCGCCACCGCAGGGCACGTTTTGGTTATTGTATATATCTCCTTTGCTAAGTTATCCTTCTGTCATACTTGACCATAATCTGCTCTAAACCATATAGTTTAATTAAAGAAAAGCCCAGCTTTAATTCTTTGTTGTAAATTAAATATTTTGGTGAGTATAAAGCAGAGTTGTCCAACCTTTATGGGTAGCGGGCCACTTAAAGAATTTTCACGGATCTCGCGGGTCAGCAGTTTCTTAAAAAAAAAAATTGAAAAAAAATAACTTACACTGAACAGCCTCCCTTTAGAGTTTTTTCCAGTTATTTGTTTGTGCACTTGGGGTATAGAAAGGGGTCATCTACGCTGTCCTCACAATTTTTCCTTAATTCTGAAAAAATTTAAAATTTTTGTTTGGGAATTTTTTTTTATATTTCAAACAGTTGTAGGAGGGCGGGATTGATATTGTTCGCGGTTCGTAATTGGACAACCCTGGTATAAAGGAAGGCTAGTAATATAACAACATTTACCTAAACTATTTAACAGTCCAAAACTACAAACTTTCATGGTTAGGGTCCCGAACCCCCGTAATAACATTCTGGACTCGTCTTTGCCACCCCATAACTGACTTTCCGACCAGTCAAATTTCTCTCAACGCCCATCAGCTCCAACAGAATAACATCAGGCAATTAAACGATAGCTCCATGGCTATCAACGATCCTAGTGAAAGCATATTTTTCCCAGAATGCTACAAAAAACTGTTCCCCCATTAACCGTATTTAAAATCCTCATCAGTTTAATTATGATTGCTTTTCTGAAAATTTCCGCCGTCTCATTAATCGACGCTGTATGCAGAGACGTTTCTCCTATCCCAATAAAAAACGGTTATTTTTCTCCGAAGCGTTACTTGTAACTCGTATAGCTGAAACCGTGACCAGCATTACCAATCAACAGTTTGTTTGGTTTGTAAATGTATTTCGTTTGAAAAAAGTAACATACAGATATCTTTACAGAGTGTAAAGTTCACATCCGTCCAACTATCTCTCAATCAGTCTTTCAAAACCTGGATGCTCATACTCGTCCCAATCAATGCAGAAATTTATTTATACTTTATTTTCGATTTATAACGTATATGATATATCTTCTCCAGTAATGAACGATAAAAGATATACTTCAATACACGATGGATTATCTTTCCGATAGTAATAAGTGCGTCAGTGGTCTAAACAAATTGCCTTTCATTTTTCACTAGTATACCGAAAGAAAGTGGTGATCTGTTGTTATTTTAAAAACAACACCGTGTCATTTTCCTATGTGTAACTTAGTGTTCTAAACCATTAATTATATCATTTTATTTCTCATCATCATTACCACTCGGAATTAATAGCGGTAAGTAGCCTTATGAAACGTATATTCAAATCATATATATATATATATATATATAATTATCTATGTCACGTTAAGCTAATGAAAATACAATTCAATAAAATACATATTTATTAAATTGAAAGACCTAAAAGACCCCAACTTAGGAAACAAATCTCGGGTCTATGTAAACGTTTATTTCTGCTTTAATGAATCTGTTTAAAAGACAAAAATTTTATTCCCTGACAATAATATTAGGCAGTTATTAAGAAACCTGCATTTCCTTTGAAATTTCAATTTATAGCGGGCATTGCTTATCGATGGAAAGCAAACTAATAATCACGACTAACTGAAATCATGAAAGTGTATGAGCATAGGCGCTTCGATATAAACAACTAACATTTATTAGCATGAAAACGTAATAATTATTATTGATGTTTCATCGTAAACTCCGTGTTTATAAAATTAGAAATGCGCTGTGATAAATGTATAATGGAAATAAATGCATTTATCAATTAGGGTAATATCATCTCTGCGTAAATTGTTTGTAAATTTGCAATGATTTGCATTCAGAAGATACTCAGTTTCTTTAACGAAAATCAAATAATTTTATTCTTGAATGAAACATAAAATCAAATTAACGTTTGAAATCCTAAATATGCATGCTGCTTGTCAGATTAATATTATATTCGCAAAAAAATATTCTCTCCTTCGCGACGAAGTATATAATACCATGCTAACGCATAATATGCCATTTTACGCATTTTAGTCAAATTCTGTATCATATATCATAAAATACCATCTGACAATGAAAATACCGGAATAATTTATTTTTGTATAAAATAAGCTCATGTATTTTGCTTTTAATTATAGGTAAAACCAGTTGTTATCAGAAAACTTTAAGCACTTTCATTTTCATATGACAATGACATTGGGGCTCGTGGCTGCAGATTATGCAGTTATTGTGGCAATGCTTGCTGTATCTGCTGCAGTCGGACTATACTTTAGATTCACTGGTGGTCGTCAAAAAACTACTCACGAATTCCTTATGGCTGGAAAAGACATGGCTGTACTGCCAGTGGCGTTTTCCCTCATGGCCACTTACATGTCCGCAATATCGGTGCTTGGAACTCCATCGGAAATATATAGATATGGTTCTCAGTACTTGTTGTGGATGCTGGGTGTACCATTTGGTGCCATCATTGCCTCACATGTCTATCTTCCTGTATTTTTCGACATGAACGCGGCTACAGCATATGAAGTAAATTACCTTTTTTTCTTATGTTTTCTCATATATATATATATATATATGTGTGCAATACTTTTAAATTTACGACAAAAATTTCAATCTTTCACTGTCAATATTTACACTATCTTCATCATACATCTCAAATGAATTCAGATATAAGGAAGAAATTTAAAATACTGAAAGTTCATGACTGAAAGAATTTTACTTGGGGAAGTGATTAGCATTTCATGGTCATCACAAAGATGTAACCTCCACTAATCATGGTAATTTTAAAGAATTGTTAGAAACCTTTATTTCGATAAGCCCTGTGGACATTCATAGAAAAATCCCTGTTTTCCGGCAATTCTAAAACTATTCGGAATGAAATAATTAACTGCTTTTCGTAATATATTGATGAGCATATCGAAAAATAAATAAAATATTGATTTTTTGTCTACACAAATAGACGATTCCACAGATATTGTCCAAAAATCTCAATGTAGTATCATAATTAGGTATGTTATTGCTGGTGGAATATTAGTGGATAGATTTTTAGGATTTTATGACGTCAGTTCCAATCGGACTTCCGAAGCATTATTTAACCTTGTATCAAGATGTCTCGAAAATTTAACTATAAATCAAAACTTATGGGACAATATTTTGATGGGACAAGCGTAATGTCAGGGCACTTAAATTGTCTTTAGTCCAAAATTAAAGAAGTAGCGCCACAAGCAGTTTTTATTCACTGTTTGGCACATCCTCTGAAGTTAGTGCTACAACAAAGCTGAAACAGTATTTCACAGTGTCGCATAGTTTTTTGCAACTAAAAGCGACATACCTGCATTTTTCCGTCATTCTGCCAAACGAACTCACGTTGTCGATACAGTAGTCGGAAAACGAATTCCGACTTCTGTTATTACGCAATGGACATCAAACTTTAAAATGTTGAGTGTTATAAATAAAGACTGGGATTCTTTAAAAGAAGTATTTACTGAGATTATGAACGATCCAACCTCCGATCAAATTTCACTTAGGCAGAGTGTCAGCTATTTAAATATACAGTGTGTCCGTGAAGTCATGGTGCACTTTTGACCGGTCACAGGAAATCAACGAAACAAGATAGAAATGTGAAATCTTCACCAAATAAAAGGAAAACTATCCAAGTTTCATACCTATTCAGTGCAGTTTGATGTGGCCTCTATTTGTTGATAAACGATATTCAAGTTCTTCCTACAAATGGTTAAGGACGTCTGGTGTAACAGAGTGAATAACGTCTGTGCACTTTGGTCACGGATTCGAATTTAGCAAGCCACAGAACACACTGAACTTTCCTCTGTACCGTCCGCATTTCGACTGGCGTGGGCGTGGGCTGATCCGCTGCTGAGCAGTTCGTGGTGTTGCGTCATCACCTGTCTGCGCACACGCTTGCACATAATACTACGGAAACTTGGAGAGTTTGTCTGTTATTTGGTGAAGAGTTCACGTATCTATCTTGTTTCGTTGATTTCCTGTGACCGGTCAAAAGTGCACCATGACTTTACGGACGCGCTGTATTTAACGACTTTGAATTTTCACTTTTGGTTGTTGTTGTTGTTGTTAAGGATACTTTTGGACTTACGGATGTTTTCTTTAATGTACTACAAAATAAGTCATTTGACATTAATTTTTGCATCTTACAAATTAAAAATACGCAAATGGTCTTAAACAGCAAACGAAATGAGGGTAGTTCGAATTAGTGATTTCGAAAACAACAGTTCCAATTGAACACCGTGAGGGACGAAAAAAAGTGACGCTCACACAAAATAAAGTTCTTGCAAAATATAAAATTCATATTTTATGAAATATTAGATACATTTCATTACAGATTACCACATGTTTTCAAGAGATGGAAAAGCTTCATTTTATTACGTTAATGATACTTAAAAATTTGTAGAGTATTCCAATAAATTTCTTACAAAAACAATAAATAATTTAAATGTGTACTACCCCAATATATTTACTGACTTCCAAAGATTGAAATATGAATTAAAACACATATATCTGGATAAGCAGTATAGAGATATGAAATTATAAACATTCATGGAAATTTTAACAGAAAACAGATGTATCTTTAAAAAGTTATTAAAATTTTTTGCTTAATCGTCACTATTCCGTTCAATAGGGTCTCCATAGAACAGAGTTTTTCTTATTTAAACAGAATCCAAACCAGTCTACGTAATACAATGTTAGAAGACAGACTTAGAAACTTGTCAAAAATTGCAATTGAAAAGGAACTATTAAAAGAGTTAATAGAAACTCAACCATTTTTTCACATCATCGACAAGTTTGCAAGTCTAAAAGAATCGAACTTATATTCAAAAAATAAAGACTGGGTAAGCATATATTGCATATTTTTATTTTGCTTGTTGTCTCCACATATTATCTCTGTCTGTGCAACATATCCGATATATATATATATATATATATATCATCATCATCATATTCAACCATTATCTATCCACTGCTGGATGAAGGTCTCTCCAAATGCTTTCCACACAAGTCTATCCTGAGCAATTCGCTTCCAAGTCACCCCAACCTGTTTTCTTATTTCATCCACCCATCTAGTTTGAGGACGTTTTCTAGGTCTTCGGTGGTCTCTTGGAATCCAGTTCAGAATTTCTGTTGTCCATCGTTGATCAGTTCTTCTTGCAATATGCCCAGCCCATCGCCATTTCAGCCCTTTTACTTTAACAATGATGTCCTCTACTCTAGTTTGCTCTCTCACCCAAGTGTTTCTTTTTCGATCTCTCCTAGTTATTCCAAGCATGCACCTCTCCATGCTCCTTTGCGTTGTCTGTAACTTTCGTATTGCTCCAACTGTTAGACTCCATGTCTCTGATCCATAAGAGAGGACTGGCAATACACACTGGTTGAAGACCTTTCTTTTTAGACACAAAGGCAATTTCCCCTTCAGGATAAAACTGTTTCTTCCAAATGCACTCCAGCCAAGTTTAATACGTCTGTTGAGTTCTTTCATAATGTTGCCATCCATTGAAATCAGCTGGCCAAGGTAAATATATGAATCAGCAATTTCTAGCTCAATGTTGTCAACTTGTATTTTTGTTTCCTCTACAAAATTATTGAACATGATCTTAGTTTTTTGTAGGTTCATCTTGAGTCCAACTTCTTCACTTCTAGTTGAGAGCTCTTGTACCATGTCTTGGAGTTCTAATGGGTCCGTTGAAAAAATAACAATGTCATCAGCAAACCGCAGATGATTTAAATATTCACCATTTATTTTTATTCCCTTGTTATTCCAATTTATCAGCTGAAAAATCATCTGTAAAGCTGAAGTAAAAAGTTTTGGAGAAATGGTATCTCCCTGCCTCACACCTTTACCAATTTTGATAGTTTTGGTATCTTTATGTAACCGAAATTTTGCACTTACATTTTATACATAAATTTCACCATGTCAATTTACACATCCTCGACGTCTGACGATCTTAAAGAGTTGATGACTGCTGACGTTTTAATAGAGTCAAAGGCCTTCTCATAGTCAATAAATGCCACACACAATGGAAGTTCATATTCATGTGTTCTTTCAATTAATTCTCTTAATACTTGAATATGGTCCACTGTACTGAATCCACTTCGAAATCCAGCTTGTTCTCTTGGTTGAGCTGCATCTAATTTTTTCTGCAGGCGATGTGTTAGCACTTTTGTGAAGATTTTATAAATAGCAGGTAACAAGCTAATTGGTCGGTAATTTTTTAAATCCTCTTTATCACCTTTTTTATGCAAAAGAATTACTGTTGCAGAATCCCATTGGTTTGGTATGTTACCGCTGTTAAGACATTTGGTAAAGAATTTTGCAAGTATGTCTTCTACATATTCTCCAGCTTCTTTTAAGATATCTAATGTAATACCATCATCACCAGGGGCTCTTCCTTTCTTCATACTTTTTATTGCAAATGAAACTTCTTCTTTTAAGATTTTAGGAGCTGTTCCTTCGACTATCTCAGAGTCTTCGTTTAATCCACTGTTACTTTCGTATAGATTTTTGTAGAATTCTTCAACTCTTCTAAGTATTTCTTCCCTATTTCTTGTTACGGTGCCATCCTCTCCTTTTAATGCAATGATGTGTTTCTTCCCAACAGATAAACTTCCTTTAACAACCCTAAGGCTCTTGTTATTTTCAATGGCTTTCCTTACTAGCTCACAGTTGAATTTTCTTATGTCTTCTTTCATGCTTTTGCGCAGAGTTTTACAAAGTTCTATGTACTCAATCCTGGAACTGGTATTTTGATTGTCCACCTTCATATCTCTTCGCCTTTTCATGAGCTGTTTCGTCTTCTCAGATAATTTGCTATTGTGCTTTTTACAGGTTACACCACCAATTTCCCCAGCAGTTTCAACTATTGTCTTAACAATGTTTTCATTTGCTTCTGAGATATCAATTTCTTCAATAAGTCCTTCCAGTGCAGAAAAGCGATTTTTTAATTCCAACTTGAATGCCTCGGTATTTTCTTTTAATTTCTTTAAATCCACCCTCTTACATACTTGTTTCCTAATGAGCTTCTGTCGTTCTAATTTAGTATTTAAGTGCACTTTACATCTCACCATTCGATGATCACTTCCAGTATTAAATTTGCAATTTATTTATTAATTATATATTATATAATATTTTATAATATTATTATTTTTTACTGCAATCTTCAATAATTATTTTCTTAAATAACATAATATACATTTACACATTTTAAATAAATACAATCGCTTATAGCTATTTCGGAAGCGCATTTAGGCTTCCTTCTTCAGAACCCTAGTTACACTAACGGGGTCCACGTATCAGAAAGTTTGTAGATGCCAAATTACTACTCCAAAAAAATTGAAGTCGGCTGATGAAAACACCTTCTCTATTAGATGGGCCTTGTCGAAAGAAAATTTGTGGCCAGCTTCCCAGGCGTGTTTGGCCAAAGCAGATTTTTCCAGTTGTTGTTTACGCACGTAGGCTTCATGCTCTTTAAGCCGAAATCGAAGGGCCCGACGTGTTTGACCAATATAAACACGATTACACTGGCATGGAATGGAGTAAATTCCAAAATAATTGCTATCAGGAATAATATCCTTGAGTTTGGAATAACAGAGTCTATTGATTGGAGTAAAAGTGACCTTGAAATTAAATTTATATATATTCCGATATACGCTGGTTTGGAACCCAGAAGACGGTCTATGTACCAAAACGTCCAGGAAAGGAAGTGAATCGTTGTTTTCTTCTTCCAAAGTGAGTAGTATGTGAGGGTTGACGGAATTCAAAGTGGTTAGAATTGTCAACATCTTAAATTTCTTAAAAACTGTCGCAACCATAAGGTCATTCCTCCGTTTATCTCGCTGAAATGCAATTTAAATTCTAATTCTCGTTTGAATAAGACTCTATTTTCTTGCAAACTAAGCACTTTGCGTACCATTATCAAGCAAGTCCGGGCAAATTTGGCTCGCATCGAAGAAGAACTGTACCCGCTCCATCTCAAACTGTCTGCAGGTGTATCTAATTTTAATTCTTTTGATCAGAAAAGCTTTGAAAAATGTTTGGTTATTTCCGCGCACCTTCATTCCAGACATTCAATTAAATCTCCGAAGCTTATTGGTACTCCAACGGCCACCCAACCACCTGTAATTAAGAAGGCGGTTCTTAACCTTTCTAAGGTTCCACTTTCGGAAAAACAACAGAATCTGCTGTCTTTGAACTCTAATTTTTGCCTTTCTAAACCTGTTCATTCTAAAAAATTTATCTTGTTAAGGTATTATTACCCTCCGCAGGGATAACACAATTGCCAAATATGGTCAACACAAGAAAGCCTCCGGGGCGAGAATTTTGTGAGTTTTCGTGGGGGAAATTTATTATACTATAATTTTTGCCACCCACGTTTTAATTACAGCTCAAACTAGAGCTTGTGTAATTTTGGAGAAAAAGAGACGCTTTCCCCATCCTGGATTCGAACCAGGGTCCCTCCGTTTAGCCCGGAGTGTCTTGGACCGCTAGACGAATGAGGACAGGTAATAACGCTCTCTTTCTCCGTATGTAAAGATGTTAAGGTATTATTACCCTCCGCAGGGATAACACAATTGCCAAATATGGTCAACACAAGAAAGCGTCCGAATTTTCTCCAAAGCCAATAAGCTCTAGTTTGAGATATAATAAATAAGTGGGTGGCAAAAATTATTGTATAATAAATTCCCCCACGAAAACTCACAAAAATCTCGCCCCGGAGGCTTTTCTGTGTTGACCATATTTGGCAATTGTGTTATCCCTGCGGAGGGTAATAATACCTTAACATCTTTACATACGGAGAAAGAGAGCGTTGTTTCCTGTCCTCATTCGTCTAGCGGTCCAAGACACTCCGGGCTAAACGGAGGGACCCTGGTTCGAATCCAGGATGGGGAAAAGTGTCCCTTTTTCTCCAAATCCAATAAGCTTTAGTTTGAGCTGTAATAAATACGTGGGTGGCAAAAAAAATTTATTATATAAAAGATTTATCGCTCCTGTGGAGCGTTCTCTACAGTTCAGCAAAATCAACTCCGGCCAAAAAGAGGTACTGAGGCAGCTGGTGACGGAAGCTTCGTCCTCTAACTCCAAGCGGAAACCTAACATTCCGATCTCAGGCTGATCAAGAATTTGTATTAAAACGATAATTTGATTATCACTAAAGAAGACAAAGGCGGGCAGATGGTGGTTATGGACAAAGAAAACTACATTGAAGGAGCCAACGACCTCATCAGTGAAGTCCCTTATAAAGTGCTCAAGAAAAACCCATTTTCCACCAACTCTCTTAGTAAGGTTAGTAAAATAGTCCGGTCATCAAACATCTTGGATCCCAAAACGAAGAAATCCGTAGTTCCTTCTATTGCTAATGTCGCAAGACTGTATTGCCTCCCGAAGGTTCATAAACCCGGCATTCCATTGCGGCCCATAGTCTCCAACATCGGTACTGCAACCCATCCCCTAGCCAAATTTCTCGTCCGCAGATTTTTTTCCGCTCCTGACTAACAACCATTACACTATCCTTAATTCTTCGGAATTTATTTCTAAATTACATTCCTTTTCTACCTTCGCTTCTTCAAAAATGGTCTCGTTCGATGTCAAAAGCCTTTTCACAAATGTTCCCGTTCAGGGAGCTCTTGAAGCTCTTATCTTTCGTATGAAAGAATTTCATTTTGCTGATGCTGAAATCCAAGAACTAGTCAAGTTTACCGAGATTTGTATCACGCAGTCTTGCTTTTCTGTCCTTGATCAATTATTTTCCCAAACTGATGGCCTGGCCATGGGAAATCCTCTTTGTGTGATATTTATGTACATTATGTCGAAGAGGATATTCTCAAGCTCATACCATTTAAACTGTGGATTAGATATGTGGATGACACATTCGCTATTCTTCCAAACGATTGTTCAGATCTCTCTACAATTCTCACCACCTTAAATTCCGTCAACCCTCACATACAGTTTCCTTTGGAAGAAGAAAACCACGGTTCACTTCCTTTCCTGGACGTTTTGGTACATAGATCGCCGTCCGGGTTCCAAATGAGCGTATATCGGAAACACTTTGCTGTTAGCCTCCTGCCGCATGCTGCTTCCGATCATCCACAAAATCAGAAGATAAGCACGTTCTACTGGTTGGTTTCGCGTGCTCTAAAAATTTCATCATCTGAAGAATTACTCAAGATTAAACTTCGCCATATTCGTGACATCGCTCGAGATCGTGGTTACAATCCTACCATTATTGACGACGCTTTGAAGAAACTCACTAGACCTAAGCTGTGCAGTACACTCTTGATTGATTCCTCTCCTTGTAATTTTATCAGCATTCCTTTCGTTCCACGAATTTCTTCAAAAATTGCTTCCATCCTCCGTAAATTTAATTTCAAGGTCACTTTTACTCCAATCAATAAACTCGGTTATTCCAAACTCAAGGATATTATTCCTGATTGCAACTATTTTGGAATTTACTCCATCCTATGCCAGTGTAATTGGGTTTGTATTAACCAAACACGACGGGCCCTTTGGTTTCGTCTTAAAGAGCATGAAGCCTACGTGCGTAAACAACAACTGGAAAAATCTGCTTTGGCTAAACACGCCTGGGAAGCTGGTCACAAATTTTCTTTCGACAAGGCCCATCTAATAGAGAAAGTTTCTTCACCAGCCGACCTCAATTTCTTTGAAGCCTTCCATATTCTTTCGCATTCCTCTTCTACTGTTAACCATCAGCTTCCGTTCAATTCCATGTCCTCTATTTGGAGAAACTTCATTCGTCCCATAGCAAAAGACACGGCTACGGACCCACAACTGGTTTACCCGAACTAATTTTGGACTAGCAATTTGGCATCGACAGTCTTTCTAGCACGTGTACCACATTAGTGTAACTAGGGTTCTGAAGAAGGAAGCCTAAACGCGCTTCCGAAATAGCTATAAACCATCGTATTTATTTTAACTGTGTTAATGTGTTTTA
>QLNU02015185.1:0-12471 GCA_006491805.2 Dysdera silvatica
CGCATGAAAACCTCATAAATGGTTATTGGCAAGACAGCTGTAATTGACACGCTGAAATACAAAAAATATCGAACATTTCCATGGCATGACATATCAATGGGGGCGTGTTTAGGTTCTTGTGGTAGGAACCGGTTTTGCGTTTATGAATCGATTTCAAGGCCCCCATGAAGAAGTTTGAATCAAAACTTGCCTGGAAACAAGTCTTCAAAATTGTGAAGCAATTTGGGCATCCCGTAAGACTCCTAAAAAGAAGAGAAGGGCTAGCGCATCCGCCATTTGATGCCATCACATGATCCTCATTCATTGCTGTATTAAAGTTAAGTGATTTGAGAAGTCTGTTTTCTTTAATAAAATGATAAGTTGAAATGGGTGGGTGTGCACTCTGTAAATTGGTCAAATTGTGGGGGTGATTTTGAAAGGATAATATAATTTAATTATAGTTTTTATTATTATTATTTTTATTTATTTATTAATAAATTGGTTTATGGTTAACCAATTACAATAGTGTTGATTATATTGAATAAGTAATAGAATTATTTGAGATATAGTTGGTTATTTATATTATTAAGTTTCCAATTTGGCCAGAGATTATTACACCACATAATATTTTTACAAACATCCATTATTACCAGGTTCGATTCTCGTAAATTGAATATCTAGGTTCATTCCCATGAAAACCTACAAAGGTTTGATTTCCTAAATTGAACTTAGGAAGTTAATTCCTACTTACATTAAAACATCCATGTTAAAAGAATAAAATTTAATAATTTATAAAGGCTCGTGTCGAATTTTAGTGTATAGAAGCATGGGATTATTAACCCTCAAATTCCCAAGAACGGTGCATCAGGATAAATCGAATAATTAAACAATTTTTAATTTAATTAATACGAGTACACCATTTAAAGTATACCATTTAAAATAGTATTTGAGTAAAAAACTTACTTATTTACTACTTAAACATACACTTAGAATTTTAAAAGACGTATCAAAAACAAGATTAATTATTCAAATTAATAGAACTGATTTTAATAAAACGCAAGATTTCATTACAAGTAACATAGTCCTTCATTATACAGTGATTAAAAACAATTTCAAGATAAATCCTCAATTATAACTAGAAATGATATCAAGTAAATACATTAATCAACGTTTATTGGCGTAGTGATACCAGCGCCGATATTGTGGCGTGATTAGATGGTGAAACGTTCGAAAGAAAATAAATATTTCTGCGTTCGGTGGGACCTGAACCCACGACCTTCCACTTGACAGGCGAAGGCTCTACCTACTAAGCTACGAACGATAACAATCAATCTCTTTACGAACGTATATAAGGACTATTTACTGAAGCCGGTTATTTCGCAGAATGGTGTAGTACATAGACTACTATTTAAACCAAATTGCAAAGAGACTGGTATTAAATTGATCGAAATGCACGTTGCAGCATATGTATTTATTTTATATAAATGGAACACTACGCAGATTAAATCAAACAACAATGTCAATCCATCAACGTTTATTGGCGTAGTGATACCAGCTCTGATGTCATGGCGTGGTATCGAAAGGGTGATTGCGTGTTCCCCGCTCTCTTCAGATTCATAGATCTCCAGAATCGTTAGTGAGACAAAATCGACTCTGATCCGTAAACAGCACTCGATCTCATTGCTGAGCTCCTCATTCCTTGTGTTCTTGGTACTACAGAAAAGGTAGTCCCTGGTGGGTAGGCGTCAATGGCACACACACCGTATTTTTCGCCTTGCGAATAAACCACCTGTGTGTAGTTTCTTAACCATGGTAAAACGTGATATCAGCCGTCCAGTAGTGCGTTGCATGTGCCTTGCCATTTCACCTCTGTCAGCCATCGATCTCTTGTAGAACAAGATACCGGTCCTCCTTTGCCATAGTTGCTCATGGGCGACCACAACTAAACCTTCTTCGGATACAGTAGTGGACAAAATTGTGGAAACCCTTTGAAAAAAGATTATTTTAGAGGTTTGATGGCTAATAACACCACTTTTTTTTGTACCAATACTATAAAATTATATATCATTGGAAAGGTAATTTAATCAAGATTGTAATGCAATAACATTTATGAATCGTATTTTAATAGAACAGCATTCATAAAGAAGAAAGGTGATATACATAGAAAAAATGAGATATACAAAAATGTTCACCATACCAGTTAATACTTAGTTGGGTAACCTTTAGCCTTAATTACGGCCTTACAACGCTTTCCCATGGAGTGAACCAAGTTCTTTAGTTCTGCAGCTGTTATAATATGAAACCAAGATTGAATTATTGCTTCTGTTAATTGTGTTTTATTGCTGGGTTGCTTCCGACTAACAAGCTTCTTTAGCCGGCTCCATAGATTTTCGATGGGGTTAAGGTCTGGGCTATTTCCAGGCCATTCCAGCAGTTGAATATGATGATCTTGAAACCATTTTTTGCACACACGAGCAACATGACATGGAGCTGAATCCTGTTGAAATATAAATGCTTCATTATCTTGGAAAAGATCACATGCAGAAGGCTGCAGCTTGGGCTCAAGTATTTCATTTATGTATCTTTGGGCATTTATATTCCCATTGATCACGCAAATTCTGCCCACACCTCTTGATGTTATACAACCCCAAATCATAACACTAACTGGGTGTTTCACGGTAGGTGTAATGCACTCAGGATGGAAATCTTCTCCAATTCTTCTCCATACGTATTTTACGCCATCACTACCAAACAGTGAGATTTTGGTCTCATCACTCCAAATTACACTGTCCCATTGTTCCGTTGTCCAGTTAACATGGGTTTTAGCCCAGTTTAATCTTTTCAACCTCTGTTTGACAGACAAAAATGGCTTTTTTCGTGGAATTCTTGCATTTAGACCACATTCATGCAGTCTGCGCCGAACAGTCCTTGCACTTAACTTCACATTGCATTGCGCCATTTCACCTTGTATACACAGAGATGATTTTTTCCTGTCACCTAGGCACTGTCTTTTAATTCTTCTATCATCACTTGCTGTTGTGCACCTTTTTCTGCCTTTACCAGTCTGGTTTTGTAATGACTGAGTCTCCTTATACTTCTTCAAAAATTTAGAAATGCCACCTTTAGTTAAGTTTCCCCCAATATTTCTTCTAATTTCTTCATAACTGTAGCCTTGTTCACTTAATATTACTATTTTACATCGCTTCCTAGGTGACCAGTCAACTCTTTGCGCCATTTCTTTAATTTTATTACGTTTTACAAGCACACTAAATCAAAGAGCACAAAAAAAAAAAAACCAACTTGATAGCAATTACAGAACAAACTGATAATAGTCATGTAACCTGTTGGCTCAATGCCAAAACAAGAGAAAACATGATGGGCTCATTGACAAAACAAGATGACACCTGATTGGCTCTGTAAACACTCATGCTCATTGGCCACATTCAAATGAAGGAAAGCTACTTCATATAAATGTAAGCAAGCTGTGCTTCTTTTTTCTGGTTATTTGGCTATAACTTTTGATAGAATACAGATAATTGAACAAATGTTATTGCATTACAATCTTTATTAAATTACCTTTCTAATGATATATAATTTTATAGTATTGGTACAAAAAAAAGTGGTGTTATTAGCCATCAAACCTCTAAAATAAACTTTTTTCAAAAGGTTTCCACAATTTTGTCCACTACTGTATTTCTGTCGTTCGAAATGCCGTCCATGCTCGTGACACGATGCTGTGTGCGATTACGAACTCCTCGGCCTCACTCGTCACACTTCGATCTTATTCCAACTTTCCAATGATTCGACCTCGAGTAAATTCATCCAGATGTTGTCTGCGAGGCTGTCCGTTGGGCATCTTAAGCTGCTACAGCAACTCGCCATCGTTCAATCCAATATACAACGAGTAATAACTTGTATGGAAATGCTGCGCGTAGATCGCCCTCGTGCTTTATACCCTACTCACGCGCGCACATTTCGTTATGATGCGTATAAACAAATGAACTACAGTATCTGACCTTAGGCAGTCTCCTGATTGGTCTTTCGGTCGGTTCTGCTTATTCATTCCGCTGTTACGTTACTTTTTCCATCTCGTCCTTATTTTTTTGTCCACCAGTGTACAACTTCAATTCAAAATATTAGAATAACTAAAAAAGACGTTGCATTTTCTTATAAAATGCATGATACCTGTAAAAATAAATAACGGGGACTAAGAACAAAATAACTGACGTTCACAGTAAGCTGATGCATGATATATTGTTTACACGTGTTTAAATAATTAATAGAAGTTATATAAATAATTATTGAAATTTTTCAAAGAATTAAAATATTCCCAGCGCCGATTCAAAATATTAGAATATCTGTAAAATTATATAATTGGTCAGCGTTGATGACGACAAAATTTGCACAAATGGGGGCGACTGTAGAGCTAGTACGCAGTAAAGGCTTGTTTGAAAGTCAGATTGAGTTAATTAGGAGTTAAAAATGGGCCACACTCAAGACATACCGGAAGCTATTAAGACAGTGATTGGGACTCTACACAATGAGGTACTTAGTAAACAGATGATTGCTGAAAAAGTGAATTGCTCTCAAGAAACTGTGAATAAAATTTTAAAAAATTATTCTAGAAATCAAAATTTTAAAAATAATCATGCAAATAGTGGTCGTAAACGAATAACCATACTAAGACAAGACAGAAGGCTGAAATGTTTCGCGACTAAAAAACGCTTCAGGAACTTGCGATTCATAAGCAGAAAGTGGCGAGACCAGGGAGTGGATGCCTCAGCATTTACCACACTACGACGACTCCATGAACTTGATTTTGAATCACGTGTGCCTAAGAAAAAGTCCCCATTTAGTTGCAAGGAAAAAAGGGCCAGAGAGTGATGATGCATGATTATGAACAGATTGTAAATCATGAACATATTGATGATCATGAACAGATTGTAGATCATGAACAGATTGTAGATCATGAACAGATTGATGATCATGAACAGATTGTAGTGGGGGTATTCAAGACTGGAATAACGTACTTTTTAGCGATGCATGGATGTTTTGCGTTTCCCACGATCGTCAGGGTATACGTGGTTGGCATTGCAAGTAAGAAGCTTTTACAACAGATTGCTTGAAACGCTCAGTAAAATTTAGCGTCTTTGTCATGATTTGGAGGTTTATGAGGGCTGAGGGCGTAGGAAAGCTGTGTATTTTGAAAGGAAAAATTCCGAAGTAAATAAAGAGGTTCTTGAGCATTTTACTATTCCATTATCGAAAGATCTATCTGAGGATGTCTATCTTCCAATAAGACCCTGCATCTTGCCACATATCAAAAGCCACCATTGCCTCGCACAATAAGAATAAAATCAAAGTATTTCGTTGGCCGACCAATTGGCCCGATTAAACCTTATTGAGAATACGTAGGGTTAAACGAAGAAACACTTTCAGGATTTAGCTCCAAAGAACAAAAATAAATTCGTGGAAAATGTGAAATCCGTTTAGGCAAATATCAGCAAAGGTGACTGAAAAAAATTGGGATTATTATGCCAGATCATATGTGTGAGATGCCAATAAACGTTAACTATTGACAATGTTCTCCGTTTAAATGAATTATATTTTTTTTTCATGTTATTCTAATTTTTTGAAACACTGAAAATTATTCTAATTTTTTGAATTTTTATAAAAAATTCATTGTAAAAATTTTACAATATCATATTAATTATTTTGTGCCATGCTCATCTACAAAATATGTAGAATGTGATAGTGTATTTTAAAATTTTCGAACAGTCATTTTTACGGAAGAAAATGCAAGTTTCACTATGTGCTTTATTTTGTATTATTCTAACGTACTGTATTGGAGTTGTAAAACCTTGTAGAAAAATCTGCATTATTTGTCTCTCACATCAATATACCATTGTGTAACATGACATAAAGGGGAAAAACAAGCCAAACGAAGTAATTGAAATAATATATTCGAGCTTATGGCACGTATAGCGTGATCCTAGAAACGTTTTTGTTGTCATCGACGAAGTCGGAATATCGACGAAGCAGAGACTTGCAGAGCCTCGAACAAAATTTACAAAAGGCAGTACAAGAAACAATTCTTCCACTCTACATAATATTAAAGGTAAATATATTGATTGAATGGGTATGGCAGCTTTTAAAATAATTACCCGTTTCGTGCAGGTCATTCAATAAAATCGAATACAGAGCGAAAAAATAATTGCTCAGTTTTCTTTCTCAGAGACTCCATTTTCTGCATTTGCCTACTGATCACACGGGACCAGAAAGGAAAGTATAGATTGCAAAAACATTCTGAAATGTTTTGACGAAAAGCTAAGGTCCCTACGATTCATCTGGTTATTAGCTGCTGATTATTCAAGGATAAGCAAGTCAAAGTATCGAGGCGCATTTTAAGAGACAATCTGAAGTAACGTGTGTATCTAGAATTTGAGAAGATGCACTTCCGAGTAGCAGCGGTGAATTACACTAATATTTTCATAATGTTACAATTAGCAGATAACACTTATATTGGTGTCGATGGTCCAGAGTTTAAGCTACTAAACATTTTGGCCAAATCTGTGAATTTTACATACGAATTGATGTGCCCAAAAGACGGGGCGTGGGGTAATGCAAATGCAGATGGAAGTTGGAGCGGTATGGTGGGAATGTTACAAAGAAAAGAAGCCGACTTAGCAATTGGAAAAATAACAGCAACATATCCCAGGTTACAAGTAAGTGACATTTCCTTCCCGTACTATATAGACATTGACACGTTTATGATCAAGAAAGCCGGTCTCTTACCAACGGAGTATTATTTTGCTTATCCTTTTCACCTTTCAATCTGGATATGCATAACCGTCTCCCTGATTGTTGGTTCTGCGTTTTTGTCAATAATTCGTCACGTTAATTTTGAAAGCCCGAGAAATATTCCTCTCTCCTTGAAAGATATGATTTGTTCCGTAGAAACGTTGATCGGAAGTGGAGCCATCACGAAAGATTTCAAGAGAGTTTCAGTTAGAATATATTTTGCGCTATGTTCTCTGTCATTTCGAATATTGATGTTCAGCTTCACGGGTCTTCTGTTGTCGTTTTTAATGGCACCACTGATGGAAGATCAAATCAAATCTCTGGAACAACTTGCTGTAGCCAGTCAAACTGGAAGTGTTAAAGTCACCACTCTCAAAGGTTCGCATATGGTTAATGCTTTGCAGAAACCGGAGACAAAACTGATGTGGGATTTAGGTAAAAATCTACGTAATTTCCCGGAGGAGCTGGCAAAATCGCCGGAAGAGAAATTCGAAATGATCAACAATGGCTACGCTATACTCGGGTTTGCTGGTACTTTCAAAGAGGACGTTATTGGATCGCGAGATGGTGGTACAACCTTTATATCCGAAGATTATTTTGGGATAAATCCATTTTCTGTTCTGTTCCGAAAAAGGTTTTGCTGCATTGAAAAGTTTAATAAAGCGGCTGTACAACTGCACGAATCTGGTATTTATCAAAAGATACTGAGAGATAATTTGTTCAAACGCAGTCTGAAGGAAAAACTTCGTTCGAATCAAGATCGGACTTTGAGGCCTATCTCAATCGTGGATTTATTGGGTGTTTTTAAAATATTACTTTGCGGTCTTGTAGTTTCATTTGCCATTCTGGCAATTGAGTGTATTCCCATGGGCCATTATCATGGGAAATCATTCAATAATTCTAAACAATAGTAATTCATATTTTGTGATCCCATTTTAGTTCTCGGCGCAGTATAGCCCAGATGCTCTTGCGCCATAAAAAAGCCAAACAAACATTTTAGTTCTTACATTTTTTAATTTTGTTGCTATGCTTTTCTCGTACTTTGACATTTAATTCCTTCTCTATTTGTATAATCACTTGATTTTCATTTAGTTTCTTCCTTTCATAGATCATGTTTGATATTTTAAATGTATGCATTTCCTTTATATTCATTATACTATTTTCAAATTTTATTTCATGTAGTGATTTATTTATAAATGTACATATCTTTTTAAAACTCTATAATTGATTAAATTTTATTTTCTTGTTATTCATTTAATATATCCCCGTAGACTATATTTATTATTTAAGTGATTTTAAATTATTGAATAATGTAAGTTGATTTATATATTATTGAATAATGTAAGTTGATTTATATATTATTGAATAATGTAAGTTGATTTATATATTATTGAATAATGTAAGTTGATTTATATATTATTGAATAATGTAAGTTGATTTATATATTATATGGTATTAAATTATTTATTCTTACAATTACATATGCTCCTCTCCTAATGTTTTTATATACGGGTGTGTTTGTCATAAGGGGTTCCACTCCCAAAAGTTTTATTTAACTTGTTCGGTTTATTTTTTTTATTATTTAATATAGGAACGTTATCTGCTACCACAACAATTTGTTTTAGTTTTATTATAAAATTATGAAATATGAAATAATAAGAAATAATATGAAATAATAAATAATTATGAAATAATAATGAAATAATAATGAAATAATAATAAAATAGTTATGAAATAATAATGGAATAATTATTGTTTCATTATTATCTCATAATTATTTCATTACAATTTCATTATTATTTCATAATGAAATAATTATGAAATATATATTTTGTACTATCAATTTATTCAAATTAAACGAATATTTTAGATTTTTTAATTTTGTTTTGCCACAGTAAATATTTCATCCAAAGTATTTTCACCAAAAATGAATCGTATATCATCTGCCAATAAATTAATTTATTTTACTATTTCAATTGCGTAATTGATATAGATTATAAATAATAATTTTCCAAGTTTGGAACCCTGTGGCACTTTCTTTTTGAAGTTCATTTGCTAACGAAAGTTTACTCCAATATTAATCATTTGTTATCTATTTGTTGCGTAGCTTTTCAGTAAATTTATGTCCTCTTATTCCATATTTTTCTAATTTATTTAGTAGTAAGGCTTCACCTATAACACAAAATGCTTTTCTAAACAAAACAAAAGGAAAATTTTATCACTAAAAACCCATTATTTTAAATATCAGATTTTAAAACTTAAGCCATATCCTAATAACACTGAATAAGATGGTGTTTTATAGATGCTAGCTGTTTGCTGAATCATTCGGTGTTCGAATCAATGAAAGAGCCGGCTCGTTTTGGATAGATGAGTAAAAACGTTCGTTGATTTGTTCAGTAAACAATTTAGTTCGCATGTAGTAGATACTGATGTGTCCACGTTGCTACCATTGTCTATTTCAGGTTTGTTTAAAGCTTATAACGGAGTACTAATTGTTTCAGCATTTGGAATATCGAATGCCATGACGTCTGGAAAAAGAAGAACATCTATTTTTAAACTTGATATTCAAGTTCAGAATACAATGATTGCTAGTGTTGTTCGACACAACAGGTGATTTCTTGGAATAAATGATATTCGTAATGGATATTGTAAACGTAACCAAATAAATTTGTTATTTCCTCTCGTGGGTCATCGTTCGAACAGGATAAAACTTAACGCTTGTAAGAAAAAATACATGTAATATAATTAAATTACTAAATTGAACGTTTCATCTATTATATGCCAATTTTTTATCTGTTTCTGTGCTTTCATACCAGCATCATAGTTCTCACAAGCAGATTTTCTAACACTTTTATTTTTCTGGAGTTCTTGATATAAAAAACACACGCATTTTTAACAAATCTCTTTCCATAAATTTACCTATCGAACAATTGTTGTTTTTTCAAAGGGAGTTCCACCATTTTTATACAAAAATACATTCTTTTGAATTAGAAAATGTACCGCATGTTTAAGTGGGAATTTAGTAGAAATAATGGCTTAATTTTAAGGGGATTGAGTTTTAATAACAGAAGATACATGCATGCAAACAATTAAATGAACTTTCATTTTTTCAATAATGAGATTTTAACATTTATAATTCTAATATACGAAAGTACAAATTCCAATAATTTATTGAATTTGGCTAAGTTTCTAATATAGCGACAACTGTTAAAACCTGCCTATAGGTAGAATTATTTCATATAGAAAGATGATTTAATCGAAATTTTTGGAAGGAAGTATAAATGTGTATAGCAACGTATAGTCAATAAAAAATATATTGCATGGCAAGACATGCACATCATTTTATTCTGCTCGTTTCTTAACAAGACGTGAACACCATTGATGCAGAATATAATCTATAATACGTAAAACCTTATTTGGCGCAAAATGCTGCTTGCTGTCCTTGAACCATAAAAACACAACCAACAAGTGAATTTAAAATTGAAAAGCATAGATAGTCGTGAATTTAATTTTCATGTTTATAACTCAATTATTTTTAAGAATGCAAGTTTTACGTGTTCCTAAAAACGAGACAAGAGATTAAATACTTATCTATGCGTTATTGATATCATGACAAAGCAAAATTTAGTATTAAAAGAGCGATTATACAATAACACTTGGTGAGCTACAATACAACACATACCTGTGAAAAAAATTATTCCCAAACAATGCGTTTATTGGAATATGATTTGTTCATGCAAACATTCAAAATAGTTTTGAGAGTTAAATGAATTTTTCATGCAGAATTCTGGAACATGCTTTAGCTAACCGCCAAGGTAAATTCACTAAAGGCGGGGAGATATTAGATCCAAAATCTACTTCTGAAAGCCTTGATCATGCAGCCTTTACAGTGGTTTCTAGACATGTTGATCCACTCAAATATTAGAACTGCAAACGAAACTATGTAACCACCAAACAATAACTTGAAAACACCGAGTAAATCCACAATCGTGATACTCCTCAAAGAGTGATCTTGACTGGTATGAAGATTTTCCTTCAGGTTAAGCTTAAACCATTTTTCATTCAATAACTTCTGATAAATACCAGATTGGTGCAGCCGAATAATCACCTTATTGAACTCATCGACGCAGCAGAAGCTTTTTCGAAATAGAACAGAAATAAACGATATACCTAAGCCGTCATTCGATACGAAAATGTCGTGAAATTCCCAAAGTCAATAGCAGCCCTTTTCAAGGAATTTCTTGTTGAGAAACATTCGTAGCCACAGTTAATCATTTCACCACCTTTGGATAAAGTTTCTGCGGTCTCGTCCGGATATCTTCGGAGGTGTTCACCCAAATCTTTTAAAAGCTTTGTCCCCGGATGCTGCAGAGCGAAAACCATATGCGCACCTTTACCACCGGTAACTTTGATTTTGCCTGTTCGACTGGCTTCAGCAAGTTGTTCCATCGTTTCAATCTGGGTCTCCATCTTCGGTGCCATTAAAAACGACAAAAGAACACCCGTAAAGCCAAATAGTAATATGCGAAACGATAAAGAACATGACCCGAAATAAATTCTTAATTTGCTCTATTGAAACCTTTGGTAATGGCTCCATTTCCGATCAATATTTCTGCCGAAGAAATAACGTTTACTAAAGAAAAATGAATATTCTTCGTGTTTTCGAAATCAGCATAACGGAAAAGTGATAAAATTACTGAACAGACAATCATCGTAACGCCGATATATTGGACGCTTGAAATACAAATTATATACCATTTTCTTATATATATATACAAGGTGGTCCTAAACTATATGTCAAAAATGTAAAGGCAGGTAGAGGGGACCTAAATAAGCAGATTTCGTATAGGATTGTGTGTGCGGTAATGTCGCCTTGAGCCGGTAGAGAGCGCTGATGACTGTGGCGTATAAAAGCGCTTCGCTAGCTGGATTCATCATTTCCCGCACGGATCTCGAGCAGCATGCATCGTTTCACCAATGCGGAGCTGGCCGACATGTATTTCATGTATGGGGCTGCACAAGGAAATGGATTAGATGCTCAAAGGATGTACAGGGAGCGATTCCGGGACAGGAATCAACCGGATCGTCGATGTTCCTCCAGCTGTTCGCAGACGAATGTGGTTCCAGCACGATGGAGCCCCAGCTCACTTCAGTCGAAACGTCAGGAATCACCTGGACGCTGTCTACGGCCAGCATTTTATAGGACGGGGCGGTCCAGGTCCCTGGCCACCGCGTCCTCCTGATTTAACCTGCTTGGATTTTTTGTTTTGGGGGTCATATTAAAAGCCTGGTGTACGAGAGTCCGGTCACATCTGAAGAAGATCTTGTTGCCCGCTTGTCTGTTGCTGCTGGACATGTGATCGACATGCCTGACGTCTTTTCTAATGTACGCCGATCCATGCGCCGTCGCTGTGAATCTTGTATCGCTGTTGGTGGCCGCTCTTTCGGGCACCTCTTGTAAACTATTAATAAATTTTTGTTTTCTTTTGTCTTTACTTGTCTTTTCAGTTTCCTGTGATTCATTCATACTGCTTTACAAGCTAGCGCTTTAATGTGTCATTACCGCACACACATTCCTATACGAAATCTGCTTATTTAGGTCCCCTCTACCTGCCTTTACATTTTTGACATATAGTTTAGGACCACCCTGTATATATATATAATTTTAAAAAATTCATAAAGCTCAGAATA
>QLNU02015185.1:21881-49737 GCA_006491805.2 Dysdera silvatica
GTATTCTCAATAAGGTTTAATCGGGCCAATTGGTCGGCCAACGAAATACTTTGATTTTATTCTTATTGTGCGAGGCAATGGTGGCTTTTGATATGTGGCAAGATGCAGGGTCTTATTGGAAGATAGACATCCTCAGATAGATCTTTCGATAATGGAATAGTAAAATGCTCAAGAACCTCTTTATTTACTTCGGAATTTTTCCTTTCAAAATACACAGCTTTCCTACGCCCTCAGCCCTCATAAACCTCCAAATCATGACAAAGACGCTAAATTTTACTGAGCGTTTCAAGCAATCTGTTGTAAAAGCTTCTTACTTGCAATGCCAACCACGTATACCCTGACGATCGTGGGAAACGCAAAACATCCATGCATCGCTAAAAAGTACGTTATTCCAGTCTTGAATACCCCCACTACAATCTGTTCATGATCATCAATCTGTTCATTATCTACAATCTGTTCATGATCTACAATCTGTTCATGATCTACAATCTGTTCATGATCTACAATCTGTTCATGATCATCAATATGTTCATGATTTACAATCTGTTCATGATCATCAATCTGTTCATTATCTACAATCTGTTCATGATCTACAATCTGTTCATGATCTACAATCTGTTCATGATCTACAATCTGTTCATGATCATCAATATGTTCATGATTTACAATCTGTTCATAATCATGCATCATCACTCTCTGGCCCTTTTTTCCTTGCAACTAAATGGGGACTTTTTCTTAGGCACACGTGATTCAAAATCAAGTTCATGGAGTCGTCGTAGTGTGGTAAATGCTGAGGCATCCACTCCCTGGTCTCGCCACTTTCTGCTTATGAATCGCAAGTTCCTGAAGCGTTTTTTAGTCGCGAAACATTTCAGCCTTCTGTCTTGTCTTAGTATGGTTATTCGTTTACGACCACTATTTGCACGACTACTTTTAAAATTTTGATTTCTAGAATAATCTTTCAAAATTGTACTCATAATTCCTTGAGAACAATTCACTTTTTTGGCAATCGTCTGTTGACTAAGTCCCTGATTATGTAGAGTCACACTTGCAGTCTTAGTAGTGTCCGGTATGTCTTGAGTGTGGCCCATTTTTAACTCCTAATTAACTCAATCTGACTTTCAAACAAGCCTTTACTGCGTACTAGCTCTACAGTCGCCCCCATTTGTGCAAATTTTGTCGTCATCAACGCTGACCAATTATATAATTTTACAGATATTCTAATATTTTGAATCGCCGCTGAGAATATTATAACTTTTTGGAAAATTTCCATAATTATTTATATAACTTCTATTAATTATTTAAACACGTGTAAACAATATATCATGCATCAGCTTACTGTGAACGTCAGTTATTTTGTTCTTAGTCCCCGTTATTTATTTTTACAGGTATCATGCATTTTATAAGAAAATGCAACGTCTTTTTTAGTTATTCTAATATTTTGAATTGAAGTTGTACACTGGTGGACAAAAAAATAAGGACGAGATGGAGAAAGTAACGTAACAGTGGAATAAAAAGGCAGAACTGACCGAAAGACCAATCAGGAGACTGCCTAAGGTCAGATACTGTAGTTCATTTGTTTATACGCATCATAACGAAATGTGCGCGCGTGAGTAGGGTATAAAGCACGAGGGCGATCTACGCGCAGCATTTCCATACAAGTTATTACTCGTTGTATATTGGATTGAACGATGGCGAGTTGCTGTAGCAGCTTAAGATGCCCAACGGACAGCCTCGCAGACAACATCTGGATGACTTTACTCGAGGACGAATCATTGGAAAGTTGGAAGAAAGTCGAAGTTTGACGAGTTGGCAGAGGAGTTCGTAATCGCACACAGAATCGCGTGATGAGCGTGAACGGCATTTCGAATGACAAGAATAGCTGTCCGAAGGTTTAGTTGTAGTCGCCCATGAGCAACTATGGCAAAGGAGGACCGGTATCTTGTTCTACAAGAGATCGATGGCTGACAGAGGTGAAATGGCAAGGCACATGCAACGCACTACTGGACGGCTGATATCACGTTTTACCATGGTTAAGAAACTACACACAGGTGGTTTATTCGCAAGGCGAAAAATACGGTGTGTGTGCCATTGACGCCTACCCACCAGGGACTACCTTTTCTGTAGTACCAAGAACACAAGGAATGAGGAGCTCAGCAATGAGATCGAGTGCTGTTTACGGATCAGAGTCGATTTTGTCTCACTAACGATTCTGGAGATCTATGAATCTGAAGAGAGCGGGGAACACGCAATCACCCTTTCGATACCACGCCATGACATCAGAGCTGGTATCACTACGCCAATAAACGTTGATTGATATTGTTGTTTGATTTAATCTGCGTAGTGTTCGATTTATATAAATACATATGCCACAACGGGCTTTTCGATCAATTTAATACCAGTCTCTTTGCAATTTGGTTTAAATAGTAGTCCATGTACTACACCATTCTGCGAAATAACTGGCAACAATATATATACGTTCGTAAAGAGATTATATATTGTCCTTCGTAGCTCAGTGGGTAGAGCCTCCGCCCGGCAAGTGGAAGGTCGTGGGTTCAGGTCCCACCGAAGGCAGAAATATTTATTTTCTTTCGAACGTTTCACCATCTAATCACGCCATACCATCGGCGTTGGTATCACTACGCCAATAAACGTTGATTGATATTGTTGTTTGATATTATTTCTAGTTATAATTGAAGATTTATCTTGGGGAAATTTTAATTATTTTAATTGTTACTTGTAATGAAATCTTGTTTTATTAAAATCAGTTCTATTAATTTGAGTAATTATTTTGTTTTTGATATTTCTTTTAAAATTCCGTGCATGTGAAATGGTAAATAAGTTTTTATCAAATACTAGTTTAATGGTTGGTGGTAATATTAAGTAAATTAAAAATTGTTTAATTATTCGGCTTACCCGAATGCTTCGTTCTTGGGAATTTGCGGGTTAATAATCCAACGTTTCTTTCCACTAAAATTCGACACGAACCTTTATAAATTATTAAATTTTATTCTTTTCACATTTATGTTTTACTATAAGTAGGAATTAATTTCCTAAGTTCAATTTAGGAAATCAAACCTTTGCATATTTTCACGGGAATGAACCTAGATATTCAATTTACGAGAATCGAACCTGGTAATAACTGATGTTTGTAAAAATATTATGTGGTGTAATTATCTCTCGCCAAGTTGGCGACTTAATAATCTAAATTACAATCTATATATCTAATACTTATATTACTTATTCAATACAATCAACGCTATTGTAATTGGTTAACCATAAACCAATGTATTAATAAATAAATAAAAATAATAATAATAAAAAAAATTTAATTAAATTACATTATCCTTTCAAAATTACCCCCATATCTCAAGAGATCGTTGAGTACCTCGTACTGAGCACGAACAGACGGTACACATACTGTGTTGCAGTCAGAAGTGATCATATCTCCTACTGAAAACTGTATTTTTCTTGCCTGCCGTCTGTTACCTGGACGTTTTTGCTGTCCTTCTGTGCTGAAAGTCAACTTTTGGATTCCTTTGTATTCTTTGGATTTCTTCCTTGGTCAGTATTGATCACCTTTTCTATAATCTTACATCTCGAGGATGTTATGATATGCTTTGTACCCACTTGAAACACTGTGGTGAGACGTTACATGCGAAAAACTGCCCCGTCTTTAATTTCTGCACACCAGTGTATATGTTTCATTGTCATTTTAAAAAAAGGGGAAAAATCAATAAATACACAGCCAAACGCTTGTTTAGAAAGACAAGGTGTGCTAAATATCAATTCTTATTGGTCTAGTTGTATTGTCCCAATCCCCGAATCGTCAATTTTGACGAACTTCGGAATTTCTAGTTTCTGATGACGGCAACCTTGGCAATTTTGGCGCTTTCGTTCCAAATCTGGTTTCTTGCTTGTTCATATATTCAAGATGACCTTATGAATTTTATGTAAAGGGACTCATATATGTATATATATATATATACTCTAGATTAGTGGCTCTTTACATTTCCTAAACCTCTGAAACCCTTCAATGTCCATTCGCCCTCACGGGCTCGGCCCCGGAATTTGCATCATACATATTTATTTCTAGTGTTTAATCACTAATTTTCACCATTTAAGGAGGGGATTTTTAGATCCCTCAAAATTTATTTAGATCCTGCCATCTTCGTAATATTACCATAAAGAAATCTCGTCCGCTAGCTGTAGCGAAACGCATGGATCATCCCTACGTTTCTATTGTATTTGGGTTTACAGTTACCAGTTTAGTGAGGTAAAAGTTTACACCGGTTTTTTGTTTTTTTTGCTAAAATTCTGATTTCGTATTTGACATTCATTTTTTTTGCTGTCTTATTTGGGAGTCTGTCTCAGCCTCATACCAATTTAGGCATAGTTGAAATAGAAATTCACCGGCGGTTTTTCCGCTCAGTTTATTTATCCAAGAATAAATGCACATGTGCCTGAAGTACTTGTATGATTAGATTTTGATCAACCCGTTACTTGTACCGTAATTTTACTGATTACCGTACTTTTACTGCTTAATGTCATATTCATTCATATTATATTATATATGTACTATATTTTCAGGGTATAAATTGGGCAGGAGCCCACAGAAGCTAGTCTCTGGTACGTTTCGATTTTTGGCGATTATTTAAATATTAGCCCGAGCAACGAAATAGATTCAGCGATGGAAAAGTAATAAATTTGTGATTAAGGTTGTGCATTTTGTTGTCCCGAAGAAAAAACTTGAATCAATAAATCATATCAATTGTTCTCTTGAAGCCATTCGGTTTTTTAATCGATTTATTATAATATTAGGGCTCCCGCAACTTCTTTTGTTAGAAATTAAGCCCTGACTGCACTTTTATGCCAGTGATAATAATTCTATTATTGATATGTAAATGATTAAATTACCCTAACTTACGAGTACTCTGAATTATGAACTTTTCTTTAGTCTACGTTAAGAAAAGTGTAAATCGCAATATGAACTAAATTTAAAAATATTATTATCGCGCCATTATTTTTTAAACTAGTTCATGGTAGAAGTATTGCAAAGGGAAATGAAAGATCCTTTAAACGAATTTCGTGGAAGAAACCCACAATCAATGTGGTGAAACATTTGAAATTGGGAACACGTTGTTTAACTAGGCATGCACAGCCATTTTCATTTGACAGTTTCAGTATAAACTCAGGATTTTGTCTTCCTGAACAATATGACAAAATTACTTTCACAAGAAAGTTTCAGCAATAATATCAATTAGTTTTTAAATATTGTCAAACTCTTATTATACGGAAAAATGGGTGAATGTGATTTCATGCATGCTGAATTTCTAATAATCTGCAGATTAAATTCAGTTTATGAAGACGAAAAGGAGTCTAGAATCATTTACTCGAAAACGCATTTAATTACACATTACCAAATAAACCTGCAGTAGTATTGAAGTCGTAACGCACTTGTTTAACGTACAGACAACCTGGATTCAACTTCTTAAAAAAACAGCGACTGTTTATCAACTAAGTGTTCATCATGGTTCGATGATTTGTTCCCCAGATCTTAATGCATTCGAATTTTTCGGAAAAGTGTAATTCTTTGCATGGCACTACTTTCGTTGTAGAAACAAGCAAGTTTTAATAAACTGCGTCATGCAAAACCACGGATGTAAATGTAGAAGTCCACTTTCATGAGTGACCGCAGCAAAGAGGTCATTCTCGCTAGACTTCGCATCGGCCACACACGTTTCTCCCATCAACATCTTTTGAAGGGAGAAGATTTGACGATGTGTGCTACATGCAGTGAATCACTAAATATTTTGCATCTTTGATTTAAATGTCCCAACTTTAACCAAAAGCATTTAATTTTTAACCAAAATAAATTGCTCTTCGTAACATTTTAGGCTACTCATTTAATCATAAACTCATTTTTAATATTTTATTTAATTTTTTTTTTCGCATTTTATGTTTTTATATCACTTTGTTTGTTCCATTTAGCATATTACTGTTAACATATTTCAACTTTTTTTATTTCAACTGAACCTCGTTTAAAATCCGATGTACAGCCTCGTCTTTTTTGGCTAAGAATGACCCTTACCGTACTTACGTCATAAAACTACAACTAACCAACAAAGTTTTCGTTGTGCTTGTTTCGTAAATTTGAAACATATTACAAAATACATATAAAATTATGTGTTATCTTATGTATTTACTTTCCACTTATTCGATATCTCTTATTTGTATTGTTCTCTGTTTTAAGGAGGCAGTGTAATATAAAAGAAATATAAGCATTTGCTATTTTTTACTTACATAAATATTTTCACATACGTCATTTATTCATATTTTAAAATAAGATATAAGTACTAAACATTTTATGATATTCTGAGTCAAAGATTGGTGCTAAAAGCTGTAATTAAAGGAATCGTTTTGAATTACCACACAATGCAAACCTATGAGAAAAATTTAGTGAAGCTTGTATCCCCTAATATCTGTATTTATATAAGCATTCGAAATACGGTTAAAAGGTGAAAGAACTTTTCATACAAATTCTTATTAGGAACAAGTTCTTTACAACTGTCAAGTTAAATTTAAAATACAAACGGGGAACGTTTAAATCTCGAATAAACTGACAGAATTCCTGAAGCTAGAAATTTTGCAGAGATTTCCAGACTTTTTGGTGCACTCGAATTCCAGAATAGCAAATGAAAATGCAAGATCCCAAAATAAAATTTTAAAAACACCGAAAAAAATCTACGATTTTGATGCGCCTCAAGGATTGATTTGAATTGACGCGAAGTTTTGATTTCAGTCCGAGTTTAAAGAAATTGTCTTTCAGTATCTTCTCATAAGTGTCAGATTGGTGCAGGCGTAAAAAAAATCGTTTCGTCGAATTTTTCAATGCAGCAAAAATTTGTTCTGAAGAGAATAGAAACTGGAGTTATTTGCAAGCCGTCGTTTGAGATGAAAATTTTATCAGTCTCTCCAAGATCAATAATCACCTCTTTCAAATGTATATTTGGTCCGAAGCATGCGTAACCATTGTGAACCATGTCGATTTCGTCCTTAAGCAATTTTGCAGTTTCCTCTGGGTGTCTAAGGAGATTTTTACCTAAATCACACAACATTTCTATCTTTGGTTGTTGCAAAGCAGAAATCATATGCGAACCTTCCACGGTGGTAACTTTTACTTTCCCTGTTCGACTTGCTGCGGCAAGTGGTTCTAACGTTTCAATCTGGGTCTCCATCAGTGGTGCCATTAAAAGAGACAACAGCAGACCTGTGAAGCTGAACGTAAGAATTCGAAGTGATAGAGCGCACAAAGCAAAAATATTCTCACTGCAACTCTGTTGAAACCTTTGGTGATTTCTCCAATTCCGATAAATATTTCTGAGGCGAAATTATATCTATCAAGAGAAGGGAAATATTTCTCAGACTTTTCGAATTAACGTAACAAAGTATTGATAACAAGGCAGAACAAACAACTAGGGAGATGGCTATGCCTATCCAGATTGACAGATGAAAAATGGATAAGCAAAATAATACTCTGTTGGTAAGAGACTCGCTTTCTTGGTCATAAATGTATCAACCATGACATCGTAAGGGAATGAAATGTCAGTCACGTCCAACCTGGAATACGTTGCGACTGTTCCAAGACCTATGTCCGGCGTCTTTCCTTTGTAACATTCCTATCATCCCGTTCCAACTTTCATCTGCATTTACATTACCCCATGCATTGTCTTTTGCAAGCATCAGTTCGTACGTGAAGTTCACAAAATTGGACAAAATTTTTAGTTGCTCAAACTCTCTTCCATCGAATCCAATATAAGTGTTATCTGCTAATTGCAGCATTACGAATATGTTAGTAAAATTTACCGCTGTGACTCAGAAGTGCATATCAATAATTTTTAGATACACTTTTTTCCAAATTACCTATGCGTTTGAAAAGCGCCAAAATATTTAACAATATTTAGTCTTCCTTAACCATGAATAATGAGATATTACTAAATACTCTTTACCTTGTAACTTTACCTTGTAACCGGACTCAAGGTACCTTGTACCTTGAGTCCGGTTATTCTTTCGGCAGCAGATTTCAGAATGTTATCTGATTTTAAATCTTTCTTTCTAGTTCTCTATGATCAATAATAAATGCGTAAATTAGAATGCTTGGATAGCAAAACAGCGCATTCGTTTTTCATACACTAGTCGAGTTTTATGAACCACCTGTACGTAAGGAACCTATTATTAAAAGTAAATCCTTATTTCCATGCAATCAACATGTTTACTGTTAATGATATGACGATTGGAAAAACTGTCTACTGTATTGTTTTTGGGAATTTTCAACGGGGCTGGTACGAATCCCTCTTTTGATGATTACATGAATTATGAAGCGGCTTTGTGGCTCACACACTGACATACTGTTAAAAAAAGGAATATATGATTTAATGACCTTATTTTTCATGTTTTGTCGTACTTTTATTATGTCACACAATATTATATTGTTGCAAGAGAGAAAAATGATTTCATTATAAAATTGTGTGCGTTTCACGCTTTTTTACATCCAAACAAATGGAAAACTCAATAGAACCAGAAGGCTCTTTGGCACAATTATGGCCTACCTCTTCGGTGACAAAATTTTACAAATGGCAAATCTTACGTAGCTCAGATTGTACGATTCATGTCCCCAAACTGTCAATTTCTGTAACCATTGGAGTTTTATGTGCCAATGAAGGCAACCTTGGCGATATTACGCCTTTTTCTGAATGTGGTTTTTGATTTGTATTTTCTGGTGACATTGTGATTTTTTTCTTTTATAAAATAATTTTTCCTCTTTCTCCCCCCTAGAATTTATTTTTCATTAGCACTGTGTGAACGAAAACGAGTCCGTTTCATAAAGCGAGCCCAAAGTAATTTTATTTAATGAGTGTTACGTACTTTATCCTCTTTTTTCCCTGATTTCACCCTTATTTTCAATGATTCCAGACCTCTAATTTTGCAGACTTTAATAGTTTAGTGGGTACAGTGTAAACATCCAATATCAGATCAGTGAGGGATGGTTTTATTCCCCTATTAGGTAATTACTGATACAGTGGAAATACCACTAGCTAAAAACAACCCGATTCATATTAATTGTTACCAAACTCAGCACTGTATGGATGTAATGAATCCTTTCTGACTTGCAGGGTTTGTTTTTCAACTCATGTAAGCTTGCTTGGAGGACAACGTATTGTGTAATCAGTCTCATATATGCCGTCACTGTGGAAAAAAAAACTCATAATATTTTGTCTTCAGCTGGTAGCGTAAAATTTCCAGATAACAATATGGTTAATGGCGTTATTTCACAAGATAACAGGCCAAATACTTTTCGCTTTGGTATATTTGGCATCTGTAATCGATGTTGTCATCGATATCGATACATTTAGAAATGCTAGATAGTTTTTCCACTAATTTAGATTATTCCTCTTATTCTTTTTTCATTTTTTTTTCGCTTTCTCTTTAAATCCATTTTTTTTTAAATTCATTTTTCCTCTGGATTTTGCCTTTCTTCAAATCTGTTTCCCTCTAGGCATTTTTTTTTGATTGTGTGTGGTTTCTCGTAGTTAATTGTTTATTTTTCGCTATAAAAAACAGTTTTCTCCAAAGACAGCGGATGAATGAACTTAAAAGTAAGTTTTTAATTAATAAGACCCCGACTGTATTTTTTAAAAAATTAAATCTTTTTTACTCAAAATTTTTTCAAATTTCTGATTCAAGAGATTGCTGTGTCTAGGTTCAATGCCCGAATCCAAATGAGGGATATTGGGGGAGTCCACTGCACTAGGCTTCCATTGAAGTAAGAAAAGGACTATGGCAAAAAAAAAAAAAAAAGCGGGGGCCGCAGATTTAAAAAGATCGATCTTTTCCAATTTCAAAATACTCTCCAAATCACGATCTCCATCACGGCGACTTCGACCAATTGCGAGTCTTCCATGATTAAATGTTTAGAAAAATCATCAGTTACTCTCTCGTAAAGTATAGCTACGTTTAAATTATTACTAATGTTGGGCGCAAGACTAAAAAATAGCAGCAAAAAGGAAACTTCTGTCCATAGAATTTGGTTCATTACTTTCAGGCTGCTACAATTAACGTTTTTCCTGCAAGCAATACAAACCGGGTTTTTTTTTTCTGAAATGGTTGGTGCTTCAGTTTTATTTTCCTTTATTCCTAAATATAGTGACACCATCGGTTGTCTACATTCACCAAAATTTTTTACGTAGTTACTCCAGGAATGAGTTTCTTAGTTTGTGACATCATGATGTTGTAATAATAAGCATTCCTTCATTTATCGCGGGTCACCGGGGTAGGACTTCTGCCCCCGTTAAAAATATTTTACCTGAAATTAAGGTTGTGAACTATAGTTAATAATACTGATCCCACGGCTTCGCCCAAGGAAAGACATAATCAAAGTAACCTTCGATTCATAGGATTTATTGGAGGCTTATATACGTATACAACAGCTCCGGCAGGAGAGACTTATTCATTCATTGAAATATAATTTGTAGTTAATTTTAAGATTTTTAATTTTTTTTTACTTTAAAAATCAACGGCTTTTCGCAGAAAATTTCTAAAATCTTCGACTATGTTCTTAAAACAGTTTGTTAGTTAGTTAGTTAGCCAACGCCCGTCTGTGGCAGTTGGGCCATTCGACGTGAGCCTCCCAGTATCGCTTCGTTAGATTCGCGGGAAGATCCTTCAGGTCTGGGCAGGTGAGGAGGTGACTTTCCACAATCCTCTCGGTTGAGCAGAGAGGGCAGATGTCCGTGTTAGTGACGCCTATTCGATGTAGATGGGCCTGTAGATAGTCGTGGCCAGTCAACAAACGGAACCGGCGACAGCGTCACTTCTCTCCAAATGCTGAGGAATGTGACCTGGCGTGGCGAGGGGCTCCCACTGTTTTCCAATACTGAGGCCTTTTAGGATGTTAGATGTAGACTTAGAGACAATGGTGTCGATTACGTTTCTGGCTGATTGGAGAGTTTGTGGGGCCTCAGGTTGATCCGTCTCTACCCCTTTCTTAGCCATTTCATCTGCTTTTTCATTGCCTGGGAGTCCGACGTGGCTAGGGACCCACTGAAGCCTGACGTCCCATCCGGCGTTGATAAGATCAGCCAGTTGGCTGCGGCATTTAATGGTACGAGGGCAATCTGTAGGTTTGTTGTTGCTGAGCGCTACGATTGCAGCCTGTGAATCAATGATGTTCTTAAAACATGGGTTGGTTGCAAATCTCACTTGGAAACAATTTTTTTAAAGTTTTTCCAAAGCGTAGTCAATTATGATGGAATTTTAACCACGATCTCGAGCGATATCACGAATATGATTAAGTTCTTCTTCAGACGATGAAAATTACAGAGCTCGTGAAACAAAGGAGTAGAACGTTGGGACCTTCTGACTTAGTTAATGGGCGGAAGCAGCACGCGGTGCCATGTTGTGGAGCAGTGTGGTAACGTGTTCCCGGGTCATAAAGCTCAGGGGAGGAGTTATGAAGAAACCGCAGGTCGCCCTTCGAGAAAGCGAGCCTTCGGAAATACGTAAGAGAATAACGATCTTACTTAACAGCCAATATATTTTCTAAAGGAATTATTCTCCTATTTGATTGGGGAATTGGTTTTGATTGACGTGCGGGTTATGTTTGAGATGGAGAGGATGAAGAAGAGGAAAAGGATCTGTGTATAGCATCCGAGGGAGAGGGACGTCTGATTTGGAGGTAAGACTAATCGTATATTTCTGCCTGCCGGGCAATAGAATTCACAGCTTAGAAACCCCACGAGTTTGAAGTCAGCAACAGCCCTTGTGTGCTAATAAATTTGACGCGCTGAACCTTGCTCGATTCACGCCCAAGTTCAAAATAGGCCGCAGTATCCGGTCAGAAGATCTGCTTCGAAAACGTTTGAACTCTAGTATTGCTACACGTACGTTAAGTAAAGGCGCAGCAAATTTCAGGTTATTAATAGATAATTCGAATACCTACCGACTCCGACTGAACTCTCCTATTGCTACAAATCCGTTTAGTAGTGACACAGCAACGTTCATCTTATTCATAAATAATTCGATTACGCATCTACATCGAAGATATTCTTGTATTCCTGCAGGTCATTTGGGTAGTGCCGCAGCGACGTTCAGCTGTCCCAGAGATAACTTTACATCGCATAGACAACCTGTGAACTCTCGTGGCTTGACAGAACACAAGAAGTGGCTCAGCGACATCCCGGTTTCCAGTCTACACTGTATCCCATTCAGCATCAACCTTATTGACGGCTTCGTACACACCGCTCGCTCCGGAGGTCATTCCAGTTTTGAATTGCAGCAATTTCAGACGACGGCCAAGGCATACCTGCACCCGAGTCACTTTCCATTTTCCTCATTAAATAGGGGTGTACCATTCACTGCGTTATTTTACCAGTAAGGAGGTATAATTGAAGCAAGGCCATAAGGAAACAATAAGTTATATTAATATGGTCATTTCTCTCGCTGCTCATACAAACGATTTCGTATTGTATCATTGTGTCTAGAATTTAGCATTATGGAGCAAGTTAACGTTGAGCTCCAATCGTTACCATAGGTAACACAGACGCATCTACCTCCTGTAAATAATCATTGATATATTTAGAGTGCATAAATGTTGTCAGATATCCAACAGAATCAAAATATTCCAGAGTTTGATGAAATTATTCCGGAGATTGTAGTGCATATGCAGTTTGGTATAGAAGAAATCATTAAATTGTTTAGTTTGTTTAATTGGCGGTTTTTTTTTCCAGTCTTTATTTAATCCTATAGCGATTCAGGGCCAAATTTATATAATCTTAGGGTTAACCAGCAATTAGAGTTTTGCAGATTCTAATAAGCATAGTTATATTGTGTAAATCACATTATGAAAAATTTGGTTAATTAGCCACATTAATCGGGTGATTGATGCAAATTTTCACAAACATGTACTGCTGAAGTAATCAGTCATTCATGTTATCAATATAATTAATATATGGGTACTAATTGCTCACCTAATAAGCTCAGTGTCCTTAGTGGGAACGGCACAATTTAAAAAAGTTAAGTTGTAAATATGAGTGAAAGGTAATATGATGAATTCGGCTACAAACTTGACAAACGCTGGGTGGACGGAATTAAGTCCAGGGCCTCTATGGGAATCGATTTCTCCTAAAATCTTAAATATTTCCAAATTATTAATTGGAGATAAAAACATAGAATCACTTATATGATAGTTATGGAAATTTGTGGTAATATTAGATGGATCTAAATGACCAACTATAAAACAATAAAGAAAATCTGCAAAGAAGTTATTAAAAGATACAATTTTTTGGGCATCTGTTGTTAAAATTTAATTGCCAACGTTTAGATCACCGAATAAATTGTCTGACTTTTTTTCTCTCTATAGAAATTCATTTAGTTTTGCGCAAGTTTTTTTTCAGAGTAGAATTTGCGAAGAATTTATTTACACATGCATGAACGTTTTGCACATTTCAATTTTTTATTCAAATTATTTCTAAAAACAAGTGATGAGAGGTTAGCCTGCGGCCTAATGTTCTAAAATATAAAAAATAGTTTCTTCTTAATTTCTCGTAAAATGTAGTTAGTTATCCATGCTTTCCTAATTCCGCTATTCCTAGTGATTGTTCTAAAATAAAAACAGTCATTATAAAAGGAGTTAAAAATTTGAAGGAAGTGGTCGTAGGATTCATTGCTATCTGTTAGGGCAAAGATGGATGACCCATCTGCATTAGAAAGACGAGTTCTAAAGAGAATTAAATTGCTTTCAGAAAGGTCGTGAAGGATAAATTTATGCTTAAAATTTTGCAAATGAAGATTTGAAAGATTAATAGTAATGGATATTGGAAGATGGTCACCGATATGATGGGCAATCACTCCAGAATTGTTATGTAAAATTTGGTATACAAGGGTCAATCAACGATAGAGAGCTAGCAGTTACTCTAGTAAGTAATTTCATAGTAATTTCAAAACAACTAGCGTAGATCATATCATTGAAATTAGAGGTATGTGTTGTATGAATTGAATTTATATCAATATTGAGGTCGCTCATAATTATGATTTTCGATTTAGTTATATTAATGTAGTCAAGGAATCTTTGGATGAAATTAAAAATTCCTCAACATTTCCGCTAGGTGGTCTGTAAATGCAGCAATAACGATTCCATTCGAGTATATAGTAACAATTTCGATTTTGGGGTAAATATCACTCCATTGCGGAACAAAAGTGCAAGAGAAACCCTGGTGAATATAAATCGCCACACCATGACAAACTTCATCAGAACGACTTTAAGAGAATAAATTATAAATATTTATATTGGGGTATAATATCCTGGATAAAACCAGGTCTCCGTGATACAAATATAGTGAATGGGGTTAGTGATCGAGTTCAAGAGGTTATACAAAAGAGAAACTTTATTGGTTAGGCTACATGTATTTATATGCAAGAGAAATAATTCATTGGAAGAGATGTTAGTATTGGCCAAATCAGAGGGTTGGCAATATTGGCTACACTGGCCAAAGGAAAAATTCATTTATTATACAATAATTTCTGCCACCCACGTTTCAATTACAGCTCAAACTAGAGCTTGTGTAATTTTGGAGAAAAAGAGACGCTTTCCCCATCCTGGATTCGAACCAGGGTCCCTCCGTTTAGCCCGGAGTGTCTTGGACCGCTAGACGAATGAGGACAGGAAACAACGCTCTCTTTCTCCGTATGTAAAGATGTTAAGGTATTATTACCCTCCGCAGGGATAACACAATTGCCAAATATGGTCAACACAAGAAAGCCTCCGGGGCGAGATTTTTGTGAGTTTTCGTGGGGGAAATTTATTATACTATAATTTTTGCCACCCACGTTTTAATTACAGCTCAAACTAGAGCTTGTGTAATTTTGGAGAAAAAGAGACGCTTTCCCCATCCTGGATTCGAACCAGGGTCCTTCCGTTTAGCCCGGAGTGTCTTGGACCGCTAGACAAATGAGGAACTGATTTATGGAAAAACAAAAGGTGAAGAAGAAGAAAAAAAGAGAAAAAAAAGAAAGTTAACAAAATGGGAAAAACCGGTGTACCACCGTAAATTAACATAAGGGGGTCACCGTTCCGCACATTTAAATAAACCATACATTGGGAGGTATGCTTTCAAATACTTAAATAGAAGGCTGTATCTTTATGACGCGAAGACTGCCTGGGTCATTATGAGCTTAAATAAATAGATCTCATTAGGCCGCCATTGGAACAAGATCTGATAAACGAAATTTCAACGTTTGAATAACTCGTAATGAAATTAAAATTGTTTGACAGAAATTTCTGCGTTATTTTAAGTTGCATACACATTATTACAGATCACAACCAGTTGTACCAAATTAACGGCGTTAGAGTTTCAGATTCAACGGATGCAGTTCTGAAAACATTGATATCAGCTAAATAGTATATCTAAATAATTATAGTATAACACAAAATATTGAGAGGCACACTGTCAAAAACATATAAAACTGATTCCATCTGCCCATCATAGGACAACCTTATCAGAAAATATAAGTTCAATAGGTTAAAAAAAGTAGTGAATTTAAGATTTAAAAAAAATAAAAAAATTTAATAATGATATTGACTCAGTTTTACTCGCCTGAATATATAAATAGATTGTTGCGTCTTTTTAGCGTAAGGATAGTAAGGGTCTTTCTACGTCTAAATAAATAGATAGGTCTCCTTCCTCCGCGCCCCTGCTAATGTAGCATCATCTGAAAAACATTATTTCAGCCAGTAAATAAATCATAATAAAATTAAAAATGTTTTGTAGACAGCATAGTGAAATGACACCTTTTCGAAATCGTAAAAACATTGTTACAGATCAAAACAATTTTGTTACAAATATGTTCAGATGATTGGTAAAATTATAAAGTCGTTTTAGATAATATTGGAATGAATACTGTACATAATAAGTTTAATTTAATTAGTTTCATTATCCGTTAACATAAATAATATTAATTGTATTAGAGTTAAAATTTCAATGTCAATGGACAGAGATCGTAAAAACATTGAAATCAGCTAAATACTATATCTCAATAATTACAGCGCTATCCCGGAAATTGAGAGACAAACTATCAAAAACGTAATCAAGAATCCATCTGCCCATCATTACTAAAAAATATATTCGGTTTTAAATGTTAAAAAAAAAGTAAGTCTGGTTAGAATTCAAAAGGATTTATTGACAACCATGTTAAATCAAATAACTTTACTAACTTGAATATATAAGAAGATTATTGTATCTTAATAGCGCGTGGCACAAGGTCAACAAGGTTCATTCAACGTCTAAACAAATAGATCTCCATCCACCAGTCGCTAAGACATCATTTGAAAACATATTTAGAAAATGCAAGAAATGTTTGGGAGCTTCCTTAGCGCCATCTTAAATCGAATATATTTTGTTGCAGATCAAAGACAACTTAGTGACAAATAGATAAATACATTTAGATGATTTGCAAAACCATAATATCATTTATAATTCTGTATGAAATCAAAATCCAACACAAACGGTTAACTGAGGTTTCATTATACGTCACTGTAATTAATGTCAGTTATAATAAATTAGCAGAATTAAAGTTTCAACCTCAATGGACGAAGATCTCAAAATTAATGTAATCAGCTAAATAACATATTTCAATAAATATAGTACTACAATAGACATTGAGAGGCATATTCTTTAAAGATTTAGGATTCAGTCTACAATCCATGGAATTTTGGCTTCCTAGATGGCATAATGTTGTCTGAATCCAACGTCGAAATTATCGATATTTAGCCAACAATTTAGGCTCCCAAAGAGCACTACATTAATATATTCTGTACGCAAGGTGGATAAAATCAACTTTAACAGAAAATAAAATGGTAAGAAGAGTACGCTCATGGTAAGCTAATATTAAGCTCTGGAGAATAAAATCTTGCGACCGGCTATTTTGGCCTTCAACCTCTGAAAGGTATTATATATATCATCATCATATTCAACCATTATCTATCCACTGCTGGATGAAGGTCTCTCCAAATGCTTTCCACACAAGTCTATCCTGAGCAATTCGCTTCCACGTCACCCCAACCTGTTTTCTTATTTCATCCACCCATCTAGTTTGAGGACGTTTTCTAGGTCTTCGGTGGTCTCTTGGAATCCAGTTCAGAATTTCTGTTGTCCATCGTTGATCAGTTCTTCTTGCAATATGCCCAGCCCATCGCCATTTCAGCCCTTTTACTTTAACAATGATGTCCTCTACTCTAGTTTGCTCTCTCACCCAAGTGTTCCTTTTTCGATCTCTCCTAGTTATTCCAAGCATGCACCTCTCCATGCTCCTTTGCGTTGTCTGTAACTTTCGTATTGCTCCAACTGTTAGACTCCATGTCTCTGATCCATAAGAGAGGACTGGCAATACACACTGGTTGAAGACCTTTCTTTTTAGACACAAAGGCAATTTCTCCTTCAGGATAAAACTGTTTCTTCCAAATGCACTCCAGACAAGTTTAATACGTCTGTGGAGTTCTATAATAATGCTGGCATCCATTGAAATCAGCTGGCCAAGGTAAATATATGAATCAGCAATTTCTAGCTCAATGTTGTCAACTTGTATTTTTGTTTCCTCTACGAAATTATTGAACATGATCTTAGTTTTTTGTAGGTTCATCTTCAGTCCAACTTCTTTACTTCTAGTTGAGAGCTCCTGTACCATGTCTTGGAGTTCTGATGGGTTCGTTGAAAAAATAACAATGTCATCAGCAAACCGCAAATGATTTAAATATTCACCATTTATTTTTATTCCCTTGTTATTCCAATTTATCTGCTGAAAAATCATCTGTAAAGCTGAAGTAAAAAGTTTTGGAGAAATGGTATCTCCCTGCCTCACACCTTTACCAATTTTGATAGTTTTGGTATCTTTATGTAACCGAAATTTTGCACTTGCATTTTTATACACACATTTCACCATGTCAATGTACACATCCTCGATGTCTGTTGATCTTAAAGAGTTGATGACTGCTGATGTTTTAATAGAGTCAAAGGCCTTCTCATAGTCAATAAATGCCACACACAATGGAAGTTCATATTCATGTGTTCTTTCAATTAATTCTCTTAATACTTGAATATGGTCCACTGTACTGAATCCACTTCGAAATCCAGCTTGTTCTCTTGGTTGAGCTGCATCTAATTTTTTCTGCAGGCGATGTGTTAGCACTTTTGTGAAGATTTTATAAATAGCAGGTAACAAGCTAATTGGTCGGTAATTTTTTAAATCCTCTTTATCACCTTTTTTATGCAAAAGAATTACTGTTGCAGAATCCCATTGGTTTGGTATGTTACCGCTGTTAAGACATTTGGTAAAGAATTTTGCAAGTATGTCTTCTACATATTCTCCAGCTTCTTTTAGGATATCCAATGTAATACCATCATCACCAGGGGCTCTTCCTTTCTTCATATTTTTTATTGCAAATGAAACTTCTTCTTTTAAGATTTTAGGAGCTGTTCCTTCGACTATTTCAGTGTCTTCGTTTAATCCACTGTTACTTTCATATAGTTTTTTGTAGAATTCTTCAACTCTTCTAAGTATTTCTTCCCTATTTCTTGTTACAGTGCCATCCTCTCCTTTTAATGCAATGATGTGTTTCTTCCCAACAGATAAACTTCCTTTAACAACCCTAAGGCTCTTGTTATTTTCAATGGCTTTCCTTACTAACTCACAGTTGAATTTTCTTATGTCTTCTTTCATGCTTTTGCGCAGAGTTTTACAAAGTTCTATGTACTCAATCCTGGAACTGGTATTTCGATTGTCCACCTTCATATCTCTTCGCCTTTTCATGAGCTGTTTCGTCTTCTCAGATAATTTGCTATTGTGCTTTTTACAGGTTACACCACCAATTTCCCCAGCAGTTTCAATTATTGTCTTAACAATGTTTTCATTTGCTTCTGAGATGTCAACTTCTTCAATAAGTCCTTCCAGTGCAGAAAAGCGATTTTTTAATTCCAACTTGAATGCCTCGGTATTTTCTTTTAATTTCTTTAAATCCACCCTCTTACATACTTGTTTCCTAATGAGCTTCTGCCTTTCTAGTTTAGTATTTAAGTGCATTTTACATCTCACCATTCGATGATCACTTCCAGTATTAAATCTGTTCAGTACGCTGCAATCTTCAATAATTGATTTCTTGTTTGCCAGGATATAGTCAATTTCGCTGGTTCCTCCATTGGGGTGTTTCCATGTCCATTTTCTTTGCGGTTTCTTCTTAAAAAATGAATTCATGATGCTAAGATTTTCAGCTTCTGCAAATTCGATGAGTTGATCGCCACGTTCATTCCTTTCCCCATATCCGTATTTACCAACCGATGTCTCTCCTTGTTCCTGTTGTCCAATTCTTGCATTGAAATCCCCCATGATGAGCTTGATATGTTGTTTCCCTTTGGTGTGTAACTCTTTGATTTCTTCATAAAATTCTTCAACCTCTTCGTCGGTATGGCTTGATGTTGGTGCATATACCTGTACTATTTGAAGTTGGTATCGCTGGGTTAGTTGAACAACAAGCCTCGCTGCTCGATCTGATGTACTTTCAACTTCCGGAGAGAGGCAAGGAAGCAAGTTATATATATATATATATATATATATATATATATATAGAGGAACGGAAACTGGAAGAACAAGTGGTGTTGGCTTCTTAATCAACAAAAGAATTAAAGACTGTCTTCTGGAAGTTGAAAGTACATCAGATCGAGCAGCGAGGCTCGTTGTTCAACTAACCCAGCGATACCAACTTCAGATAGTACAGGTATATGCACCAACATCAAGCCATACCGACGAGGAGGTTGAAGAATTCTATGAAGAAATCAAACAGCTACATACCAAGGGGAAACAACACATCAAGCTCATCATGGGAGATTTTAATGCAAGAATTGGACAACAGGAACAAGGAGAGACATCGGTTGGTAAATACGGATATGGGGAAAGGAATGAACGTGGCGATCAACTCATCGAATTTGCAGAAGCTGAAAACCTTAGCATCATGAATTCATTTTTTAAGAAGAAACCGCAAAGAAAATGGACATGGAAACACCCAAATGGGGGAACTAGTGAAATTGACTATATCCTGGCAAACAAGAAATCAATTATTGAAGATTGCAGTGTACTGAACAGATTTAATACTGGAAGTGATCATCGAATGGTGAGATGTAAAGTGCACTTAAATACTAAATTAGAACGACAGAAGCTCATTAGGAAACAAGTAAGTAAGAGGGTGGATCTAATGAAACTGAAAGTAAATACCGAGGCATTCAAGTTGGAATTAAAAAATCGCTTTTCTGCACTGGAAGGACTTATTGATGAAAGTGATATCTCAGAAGCAAATGAAAACATTGTTAAGACAATAGTTGAAACTGCTGGGGAAATTGGTGGTGTAACCTGTAAAAAGCACAATAGCAAATTATCTGAGAAGACGAAACAGCTCATGAAAAGGCGAAGACTTATGAAGGTGGACAATCAAAATACCAGTTCCAGGATTGAGTACATAGAACTTTGTAAAACTCTGCGCAAAAGCATGAAAGAAGACATAAGAAAATTCAACTGTGAGCTAGTAAGGAAAGCCATTGAAAATAACAAGAGCCTTAGGGTTGTTAAAGGAAGTTTATCTGTTGGGAAGAAACACATCATTGCATTAAAAGGAGAGGATGGCACCGTAACAAGAAATAGGGAAGAAATACTTAGAAGAGTTGAAGAATTCTACAAAAATCTATACGAAAGTAACAGTGGATTAAACGAAGACATTGAAATAGTCGAAGGAACAGCTCCTAAAATCTTAAAAGAAGAAGTAGCATTTGCAATAAAAAGTATGAAGAAAGGAAGATCCCCTGGCGATGATGGCATTACATTAGATATCTTAAAAGAAGCTGGAGAACATGTAGAAGACATACTTGCAAAATTCTTTACCAAATGTCTTAACAGCGGTAACATACCAAACCAATGGGATTCTGCAACAGTAATTCTTTTGCATAAAAAAGGTGATAAAGAGGATTTGAAAAATTACCGACCAATTAGCTTGTTACCTGCTATTTATAAAATCTTCACAAAAGTTCTAACACATCGCCTGCAGAAAAAATTAGATGCAGCTCAACCAAGAGAACAAGCTGGATTTCGAAGTGGATTCAGTACAGTGGACCATATTCAAGTATTAAGAGAATTAATTGAAAGAACACATGAATATGAACTTCCATTGTGTGTTGCATTTATTGACTATGAGAAGGCCTTTGACTCTATAAAAACATCAGCAGTCATCAACTCTTTAAGATCAACAGACATTGAGGATGTGTACATTGACATGGTGAAACGTGTGTATAAAAATGCAAGTGCAAAATTTCGGTTACATAAAGATACCAAAACTATCAAACTTGGCAAAGGGGTGAGGCAGGGAGATACCATTTCTCCAAAACTTTTTACTTCTGCTTTACAGATGATTTTTCAGCTGATAAATTGGAATAACAAGGGAATAAAAATAAATGGTGAATATTTAAATCATCTGCGGTTTGCTGATGACATTGTTATTTTTTCAACGGACCCATTAGAACTCCAAGACATGGTACAAGAGCTCTCAACTAGAAGTGAAGAAGTTGGACTCAAGATGAACCTACAAAAAACTAAGATCATGTTCAATAATTTTGTAGAGGAAACAAAAATACAAGTTGACAACATTGAGCTAGAAATTGCTGATTCATATATTTACCTTGGCCAGCTGATTTCAATGGATGGCAACATTATGAAAGAACTCAACAGACGTATTAAACTTGGCTGGAGTGCATTTGGAAGAAACAGTTTTATCCTGAAGGGGAAATTGCCTTTGTGTCTAAAAAGAAAGGTCTTCAACCAGTGTGTATTGCCAGTCCTCTCTTATGGATCAGAGACATGGAGTCTAACAGTTGGAGCAATACGAAAGTTACAGACAACGCAAAGGAGCATGGAGAGGTGCATGCTTGGAATAACTAGGAGAGATCGAAAAAGAAACACTTGGGTGAGAGAGCAAACTAGAGTAGAGGACATCATTGTTAAAGTAAAAGGACTGAAATGGCGATGGGCTGGGCATATTGCAAGAAGAACTGATCAACGATGGACAACAGAAATTCTGAACTGGATTCCAAGAGACCACCGAAGACCTAGAAAACGTCCTCAAACTAGATGGGTGGATGAAATAAGAAAAGAGGTTGGGGTGACGTGGAAACGAATGGCCCAGGATAGACTTGTGTGGAAAGCATTTGGAGAGACCTTCATCCAGCAGTGGATAGATAATGGTTGAATATGATGATGATGATATATATATATATATATACAAATGAATTTATTGCAAAATTAAAATCACTCAGCTACTCGTCCTTTATTACTTTGCACTTTTCTTTTCTTTTGCCATGCAACAGCCTGTAGAACTATCGTATGTACAACTTACGATACAAGGTTATTTTTACAATAAATAATAAAGCAATAAATTCCAAACCACAAACATTTACAACTAGTTTCTAGTCTTCAATCCACGCCAATACCAAAAATTTATACAGAAACATAATGCCGATTGAACTGGATGATATTCATTGAGGTCTTGCTTTTCCCGCGCTAGCGTGGGATTGACTACTGAGACATTACCCCATATTACGCGCCAGCGCGTTATTTTCACTTCACCGATAACGTCCTATCAAACGCTGGAGCAAAATCGGCAGTCAATGTGTTAACCATAAAACATGCAATCTTAAGCAATAACCTTAAGCATGAGACGTGTAATCTTCATGCAAATACCTTAAACATAAGACCTGCAATCTTTATGTAATGAGTTTAAACATAGGACGAGCAACCTTAAACCTATAAGCTGATGCGCAATATGTGTAAGCTTATAGCAATGCGTTTAAATAAAAGACATATTATGTGCAACTTCTTTTATCGCCATGTTGTACAACTGTTGTGAAGAAGTAAATCGAAAGGTAAAAAAAAGTATTCTGACTAACTGCTCACTATAATCTCGGTGCTGTGTTCCCTCGAAAAAAATAGATTAAAAGTTCTCGGTAAGAACCTGTGGGGGCAAGGCAAACCATGGTCTTTGTTGTCCTTGTGATGTAAAGCTCGTGCCTAAATAAATAGCGACAGGTATACATAAAATTTAACTTCGAATTTACTACTCACAGTTTAATATTGCTTTACTTGTTATATCTTATTTAAATAGTTCCCAATTGCTTAGCGAGAATCATGTTTGTGCAAGCAATTGTTTTTTTGAAAATGTCAAGTATAGCACACATATTACACAGTAGACACAAATTCTTCGCTGAAAGAAACCGGCACGGCCAATATTGAGTCATTGTATAACGAGTAACTCAAGATCCACGATACTTTTCAGCATAATACCATTACAAATGATTTCAAATGCGCATCAACTGAGTTCGGTGTTTTTTTCTGTAGCATAAAAAGGAATTTGTTTTCAAATAGGCATGTGTTTTATTAAGGTCGATATAGCAAGAATATCCATTTATATTTTGTCATGCTGAGGTGTATATAGGTCAAGAAATTGGCGTTTCTGATTAAACACCTTCAAGTATTCAAATGTTTCATAATTCAAAACACTAATAAATGAAAAAGATGTTTTCTATCTAAAACTCGAACCTTGTAAAACGGTCAGAATAAATGAAGCATCTATGCTTATATGTAATATACAATTTATATATGAGTAATATCTCAGAAATATCCATTTCCTGATTATATATATATATATATTGGATCTGTAAGTTTCCTATACATTTTTAAAGTATAAAATACTTATTTTTCAATTCTATTTAGAATATTCTCTACATAAGGGTCAGGATAAATTAAGAAACTGCGAGACGATATCTGAAAACTACTTACAGAATTCTTGAACCCGGATATTTCACAAGGATATTTAGATTTGCTGATCGGTTCAAATTTTAGTATGTCAATCAAAATTGAGTAACCGAAAACTATAATTTAAAAACACCCCCTCAGAGGCTGAATTTAGTTTCCCCTTTTGATACTTAGAGAGATTTTCTCCTAAATCTGTTAACAGTTGTGTTTCTGGATTGTGAAAAACAGAAATGAAATACGTATGGTTGAAGCAAGGAGTTTGACTCTGCTTGTTCGACTTTCTATAGCAAGTTGTACCAAAATTTCATTCTGATTTTCAATGATTGGTGTTATAAGAAACGGCTCCATTTCCGATTAACATTTCTACAGAATAAATAGTGTTCACCAAGGAGGCACAAATACTCATAAGATTGATTAAATTAGCGTGGCGAAGTAGTAATATTAATAACATCGAACAAACAGAATTAGGGAAACGACTATGCATGTCCATAATAGAGGTCTAAATGGATAAGCAAAATAATAGTTTCTTACTAAGCATCCAGCGTTCTTGGTCATGACTGTGTGAATGTCCACGACGTACGAGAAAGCAAAGTCAGTTACTCTCGACCCGGGACATAAACCTACTCTGTCGAGTGTCAAGTCGGCTTCCTTCTTTGTAATATCCGTACCCAACCACCCCACTTTTCATTTGCATTTAAACTATCCCATGCCTCTTTCTATCTTTGGACACACGAATTCGTATGTAAATTTCATGAATTTTGAGACAATTTTGAATAACTGGAATTAAATGCAATTTTCCATGGCATATTTTCATCTGCCAATTTAGAGATATGCACAGGCACATGTGATTCATTACCAGACGAAACATACAAGATCGCACGTAGTTTCCAAATGAAGGTAATGCAAACAATTTTGAACGGTCTCTGTTTTTGTAGTGCAAAGGTTAATTTATTTTCAAATATTACTTGCTCTATTTATACAGCCAATGCAAGAATCATACATTTAAGTTTAGAATAAAAAGATACAGCAAAGCAATTGGTGTTTCTGATTAAATAATTTTAGGTTTAAGAATTCCTCATATTTAAACACACTAGAAAAATTAGAAAATGCATGCTATAAAAACGTCAAGTTTGGTAGAATAAACAGACATTAAATGAAATAATTTCAGTTAGTACAAAATTTATATCTATAAGAATAATAGATTCGATACGTGCTCTTATTTTTTGGCGTATTGCATATGTAGGCTGAGAAATAATTTCACTGCAAGGGGCTTCACTTTTTATGCCTATTTCGAATATGTTCTACATAAGCGCCTGAACCAAATTTAAGAAGTGCGGGAAGATATCAAATCCGGAAACCACTTACAGAATTCTTGATCTTGAATCTTCCATGACGACTTTTAGAGATGGTGATAATCTCAAATAATAGAACGACAAAGGAAATTGAGAGACCGATAAACAATATTTCAAAAACCCCGGATAAATCCTCGATTGAGATTGGTCTCAAATGGTGATCATGATTGGTAAGAAGCTTCGCCTTCAAACCAAGTTTAAAAATCTTGTCATTCAATATTTTCTGGTAAATACCAGATTGGTGCAGCCGAATAATCGCCTTATTAAAATTTTTGGTGAAGCGGAATTTCTTTCTGAAGAGAACAGAGACTGGCGATGTACCAAATCCGTCATTTGATGTAAAAATATTATGGCCATGCCCGTGGCCTGTAATAGACAAAACATATCTTGGTCCGATAAAAGCGTAACCACCGTTGACCATTTGAATTACCTCAGTAGGTGATTTTGCTAACGCCTTTGGATATTTACGAAGATTTGTCCCCAAATCTGTTAATAGTTGTGTCTCTGGATGTTCAATAGTATCTGCCAAATACGAACCTTTCCAGGTGGTAACTTTAACTCGGCCTATTCGACTTTCCGCCGCAAGTTCTTCCATAGTTTCAATCTGTTTTTCCATCAAAGGTGCCATTAGAAATGACAGAAGTAAACCAGTGAAACAAAACATCAATACTCGAAGCGGAAATGCCCATAAAACAAAAAGAGTTCTGACTGCCACTTTGTCGAAACCTTTTGTGATGACTCCATTTCCGATCAACATTTCTGCGGAAGAAACAATGTTCACCAAGGAGGTATAAATTCTCTTGAAATTGACGGATCTAACATGACGAAGTAGTAATAAAAACGGCGAACAAACAATTATGGAAACTAATATGCATATCCATACTGAAAGTTGAAACGGATAAGCAAAATAATACTTTGTTGCCGAGCGTCCAGCTTTCTTGATCATGAATGTGTCGATGTCCACGTCGTATGGGAAAGCAAAGTCAACAACTTTCGACCTGGAATAAGTTAAGCCTAGCCTTTCGAGTGTGAAGTCGGCTTCATTCCTTTGTAGCATTCCCACTATGCCGTTCCAGCTTCCATTTGCATCCGCTGTACCCCATGCCCCGTCTGTTGTGCATACCAGTTCGTATGTGAAGTTCACAAATTTGGATAAAATTTCTAATAACTCGAATTCTGTACCACTTACGCCGACATATTTGTCATCCGGTAATTTTAGTACTGAAAAAAAGTGAGTAAAATTCACAACTGCAACTCTAAAGCGCATCTCCATACTCATTAGCGAAACAACGTTTCAACTGCTTCACATTAAATTATAAATCGAAACACTTCGTAGCCTTTTGACTTTGTTTCTTTTCAATTCTCCGTCGCTACTAACAACAGAATGCTCAACAACCTGTTCCGTCACGCGAATACCAATATCCCATTAGCTGCAAAATATAATACAATTTATTGTTTTTTTGTTAAAGGTTATTAACGAAATTCAATAAAGTTAGCGTTTCCACAACAAAAGCTTCAGATCTAATCTGTTTTTCCTTCCAATTTTTTGTTCATTGATATTATCACATGCGCACTTAATTTTCATTGATTTATTTGAAGGTTGCCTCCTCTATGCTAATGCAAACACGAATTTCTTACTGTAAATATGGATATTTCGATAATACTTTCGCAAAATGTTTGGTAGTACCATATATAAGGGCTTAGTTTCTGTAAAAAAAGTCTCTCCGTTTTTATGTGCAATCTATATGATCAATCTTTTGAAGAGACTGGCTTCTCTTACTTTATGATGTTTAAAATGCGAATTGAAATTTTTATAAGCTTTATGGTTAGTTAATTTTATACAATTATAATTTTCGGAAGCGATTGGTGCAACGTCGATGTGTTTGAAAAGGTATTTTGGGTTTCTTACGAAACAATACAGAGTTTCACCAGGAGATTCCATAACAAACAGTTATTTCGACACTGGCGTAAGGTTTAAAAACACGACGTTTCGGGAGCCAACTGCTCCCTTTGTCAAGTGAAGGCAGAATGACACTTCACTTGCAAAGGGCAAAAGAAATTACATTAATTTATAAGACATTGTCTATAGAAAATATTGTGCAAAGTGATGTGGTGTAAGTTAAACTCAACAGGTGTTTCAGTCGACAGGAAGAAAGTGATGTGTGTTAAGGCAAAGAGGGGTGACCGATCAGCATTAGAAAGACGAGTTCTAACGAGAATTAAATTGCTTTCAGAAAGGTCGCGAAGAATAAATATATGCTTAACATTTTTCATATGGAGATTTGAAAGATTAATAGTATTGAATATTGTGAGATGGTCACCGATATGATGGGCAACCAATCCAGAATTTATATGCAAAATATTTGTTATACAAAGTTAAATTAAAGGTTGAAAGCGAGCAGTTATTCTAGTAGGTAATTTAATAGAAATATAAAAACAACTAGCAAAGATCATATAATTGAAATCGGACGTATGTCTATTATGAATTGAATTGATATCAATATTGATGTCGCCCGTAATTATCAGTTTTGATTTAGTAATGTTAATGTGTTCAAGTAATTTTGGATGAAGTTAAAAAATCCTCAACATTTCCCCTAGGTGGTCTGTAAATG
>QLNU02015186.1:21261-32052 GCA_006491805.2 Dysdera silvatica
AGTAATCTGCTTGGGTTGGATTTGTTTAACTTATAAACGAACACTAACATACAGAGAGAGGAGAAGAAGCCTCTCCTATGGCATTTTTGCGCTTGCGCGCAGACTCAGTTTGTCAGCAGTTAAGTGAAAGCGTAGTAATGGTGGCAAATTCTAGAAGGAATTCTATATATGATATCGATATAAGCTATCAAGATCACTATACTTTTTAATTATTATTATTATATCACTATGTTTATTTTTTCACAATTTAATTTTACCATTCACAGTCCATAAATACCTCCATCCATTCTCCTTTTTTCATGCTTGATTAAACAATCCCTTCTTAAAAGGGCATTGTTGCCCCCTATTTTAAAGCCCCATTGCTCCCCATTATGCCGATGCAGGCCCTGATGATATTTACAAAACACCTTTAACATCTGCCTGTTGGCAAAATATAAGGATAAGACAGGGGTCCAAATTAACTTTTTAAATCAGGTGCACAAGTGCACCCAAGTCTTGTGACTTAGGTGCACTAAATACTAGTTAGGTCTATACATAGGCATACACAGCAAGTTCATAAGGGAGGGTTGTAGGCCCAATAGGGGGATTAGAAAGCTACAACTCGCATATTCCTATGTTAAATATACAAAATTTCATTGCAATCGGGGGTTACAACCCCCATCAACACCCCCCCTGCATACGCCAGTGAGTACACAAGTAACTAACAAAATAGAAAATAAACCTCAACATCAAAAACGGGTAAAATGTAAGTATAGCTATTATATTAAAGCATGTCAGCTAAAAAAATGCAACTTTAAAAATAATTGAACATTCATTTGTAATAAAAAAAAAATACAAAGCAAATGCAGATATATGGAGAAAATTATATAAAATTATTCCGTATGTCACTGTTCTTGAAAAACGTAAGTATACATTCCATCACGTCTTTTAGTTTATTTTTTGTATAAAATTTCGCTATGTAATGATTGCATCCCATCCTCCCCATCAGTTATTTCCTTCCAATTCAACCACTGTTTCAATCATTACCACTTTCTAAAAAAAAACCATCATCATCTGAATTACTACTTGACTTATGGTCAGTTGTATCATATATGGGTCTAGATCTGGGTCCATATGGTCTTATATTTTGCCTATGTATTCGTTAGCTAGCTTTCCATCACCGATGAACAGCATAGCGTTTTTTGGAGTAAAAGTCTCCAGGATTTCTTTGCTAAGGGTTAACTGCATTAAGTTTGAAAGTATTGCTGGTTTTAGTTTAGATCTCCAGTCTGATTTTATCCTTCCCATCGAGGAAAAACCTTGTTCACACACTGTTGCATTTATAGGTATAACGAGCCCGATTTCTATTAAACTTGGAATATCCTTGTAATTCCTTTCATCGCTAGTCGTAAAGTTTTTTCACACATCGCTGTATTTTTGACACTTTATCTTGTGTTCTAAAGTGTCTTTAACATGAAGTTTTAGAATTTCTCATTGAAGCAAAGCTTCAGTTTTCGATAAACCCTTTTCCTTAAATATGTTACCAAAATGCAACCACAGGAGCTTGATTTCTTCTTGTCCGTACTTCACCAGCTCAGTTTTGCCTTCAACTGGCCAACTGCTTGGTTCAAACACTTTGAAAGCTGATAAAACTGGGTCATGAATGAAGTTTTTAAATCTTGTTCTAATGAAATTTCGACATAATTCAACCATATGTGTTGCTTCTTTTATTGCTTCAATTTTTATAATAGAGAAGCTTGCATCATATTGAAAGGAACAGATTTTTCTTGTCTGTAGTTTAATTTCTGACAAATTCATACCCTTGTACATTATGTTTTCATCTGAAATACTCAAGTCCTCAATGTTATCTAAATCTGCAAATTTTTCGAAAGCGTTTTCATTTTTCAATTTTTTAAACGCATGTAGAATGGCTTATATTCTTGATCTTTCATAGGCCAAGTTTGTACAAGTGCTTTGGAGAATTTTACTTAAACTGGAGAGTAAGTTTAGAAGTACAAAAAAACTGCAGAAACAGCATAAATTCTAATGATTTCATATTTTTAATGGCATTTGCAGACTTTGAACTGTATTTTTTAGACTTTGATTGAGAAAGTGATTCCAAATGAACAATATAAGCTCCATAACATTTCTGAACAACAATAGCAGCATGCTCGTGATAAACTATCCACCAAATTCCACCAACTTTTATAGGTTTTAATAGTTTTATATTCAGTGCTTCTCCCACAGTTTGTAATTCTGACCAGTTTTTTGCAGAATATTTATAAATTACATGCACATCATTTAAAGATTCTTTAAATTTCAAGTAATAAGCTGTTTTCAGTTAATTCCAATCTGTGAACAGTCCATAATATTTCCGAAACTCGGAGCCTTTAATTATTCAACTTGGAAAATTGATATGAAGGTACTTCTGATTGACAAAGGGTCTTGGGAATTTATTACTGGAGAAACAGAACTGCCTTTAGCGGAAGAATCTGCCCAAGAAAAACATGCGTACAAGTGGTTAAACTTACGGTCTTATACGACGATTTATCATGGAATTGAATGCCGATTTCAACGGCTAATTGCTGAAACTACTGATAGGAAAAAAGGCATGGCAAATTCTTGAGAACTTTGAACCAACGTTGAGATCAAGACTGGCTGGACTTATGGATGAATTTTAAGAACTGCGTTTTAATCCCGACAATAAAACAATTGGAATATTTTGTAAAACAGTGCGTGAAAAAGGACATTTAATTAAAGATGCAGATTTTGAGATTCCAACAATTTTTGTATGTTTACAGCTAATAAGACAACTGCCATTGGGCTATGATAATTTGGTTCAAATCTTGCATCGATGACGATAAAGAATTTAATTTAGATAATGTGTAGAAACAATTTGTTACTGAATCTGGAAGAATACTTCAAAAGAGAAAAGATGAAGGTTTGGACACAATATCCAATGCATATGTGACCGGAGTGTTGAAAGAGCCAAGTATAAAGGCAAAAACTTTTAAGAAAACTTCATGTGACGTTTTTCCACATAGTGGACGCATGCTGGGAAAGGATGAGATGCAACCACCAAGACAGCAACAAAATATATTACATTATACTTTTTGCAACAAAAATAGACATAACATTCAAGTTTTGTTATGCAAGGCAGAACCAAATAAAACAAAAAACATGACCAACAGCAGTCGAAATGTGAGCAAAATTATGGTTCTACATATTATAGTGAAATGATTGGTACAACAAAAAATAGTGTAAACGAATCTTCGTGTATTTTTCCTGCCAAAAGTGATTCAAAGAAGTTGGACGAATGGCTGATAGACAGGTCCGCTACTACCCATTTCTGTAAAGAGCGAGATTGGTTTGATAATTTCCGAACATTATCACCCACTAAAGCCTTGATAGGAGATAAGAATAGTGATCTTCAAATTTGGGGAATAGGTGACGTTATTTTTCATGTTAAAGACAAACAAGGATTTATACCAATTAAACTAAAAGATGTCTTATATGCTCCTAGTGTAAGACTTAATTTGATCACTGGTTCTAGGATTTATTTAGCAGGACATAAAATTGTATGGTGTAACGACAAAATGGTTGTTTATTTACCAAATGATCAATACTCATTCACTATCCCTAGGGTAGGTAAGTTATACATTGTTTACGGTATTCCAGAAAAACATAAAAATATATGTAACTGATAGTGCATTTAATACAAATGTTGAACTTGTACACAGGGGTTTCAGCCATATTAACGTATCTTTACTAAAATATATGAGTAACCATAATTGTGTAAAGGGTATTGAAAACATTAAGGGTAATTTAAAAGACTGTCCTGTTTGTAAACTTTCTAAGTGCACAAGAGTTTCTTGGTTCAAGTCACTTGGTGGTAGTAATTATTTTTTAACGATAATTGATGACTATTCTGGAAAAGTAGAAGTTTATACAATTAAACAAAAACTGAAGTTTTGGATGTTTTAAGCAATACTTAGCCAAAGTTGAGAGAGAAATTGATAGGAAATTAAAACGTGTGAGGACAGACAATGGCTTAGAATTTTGCCATAAAGAGTTTGAGAAATTCCTATCAGAATTAGGGATAAAAATTGAAAGAACTTTTCTATATATGCCTGAGAAAAATGGGGTTGCAGAAAAGTTTAATAGGACCGCTTCAGATGGGTTAAGGGCTGTGTTACAAGACAGTGGTTTACGGTCAAGATTTTGGGCTGAAGCTCTTCAAACATTTGTTTATATACGAAACCGTTGTGAACATAAACTTACAGAAGGCTTAACACCCATTGAAATCTGGACCGGCCATAAACCTTCAGTCAGATATTTCAAAATTTTTGGTTCTTTATCGTATGTTCACATTCCTAAGGTTCATAGAAATAAACTACAAGCTAGGGCTGAGTTGGGATTAATGGTAGGATATGCAGACAAAACTAAGGGCTATCGTATTTGGCTACCGAAAAAGAAAAAAAAAAAATCCTAGAAACCATTCATGTTTCAATTGACGAAAATAAAATGGGGTTTGTTCACTTTTTGGGATGAATGAGACTCATAAGTGTATAATAATGGATTGTAATCAGTAGTTTGTAACACCATTTGATCATAAAATTAATGAGGATAAATCAACTGAATTAAAACAAGAAATTAAAAAAATTCAGATTGATATAAACAAATGGAAAAGGGTAGAAAAACCTCGAAAAACAGGTAACAGAGTAGATATTTACTATTATCCTCCATCGGGTGCTCCTAGATTAAGATCAAATAATGAAGTTAAAAAGTATTGTGAAAGGAAAGGGTTTCAATATAATCGCAATGATTTTTGTTTTAAACAAAACACATCTGAGTCTAGTGAGGGGAATTGTCAGAAAATCCTGAAGTGGAACCGATAAATCAATTTTTTACAGATGTATTTCAAGAAGAAGTTTATAACATAGAAATACCTGGAACATTTGATAATGTGCAAAGGGTTCCAGAAAAAGGTAAATGGAATAAGGCTGTGCTAGAAGGATTAAAAATGATCGACAGAAAGAAAGGTTTGGAATCTAGTAGATAAACCAACTGATGCCAAGGTTATTGGTAATAGATGGGTTTTTGGAATTAAAACGGATGATCAAAATAACATTAAAAAATTTAAAGCAAGATTAATAGCACAAGGGTTTAAACAAAAACATGGTGTTGATTACACAGACATTTTCGCATGTGGTCAATTTTTCCATAATTAGATGTCTGTTCATTCTTTTGGTATCAATGTTATATTCAGATCATGCATAATTGGACATTAAAAGTGCATATCTTTATGGTAATCTAAAAGAGAAAACTTATATGAAACAACCCATAGGCCATGAAATTGAAGGTCAAGAGCATAAAGTTTGCTTGTTAAAAAAGACAATCTATGGCTTACACCAGAGTGGCCAAGAATGGAACACAACTTGATAAAACTTTGAAACAATTAGAATTTGAGAAAATACATTGATGTAATTGTGTGTATCGATTTGGACATGATGTAATATTATTGGTTTATGTAGATGATATTGTTATATTTGGTAAAACGTCAAAAGTAATTTAAGAAACGATCAAGTTAATTAAGAGTAAATTTGATGTACAAGAGTTAGGAAAAGTTAAATACTTATTAGGTGTAAATTTTGAATGTAATGGACAGAAAACATATTTACATCAACGAACTTATATTGCTAAACTAATAAAAAGATTTAGCTAATTACCCAAAACATTTGTTAATCTACCTTTTAAAAATGGATGTGTGTTACCAAATCGAGTAAAACAAGAAATTGTTGAGAATGATTTAATGAGTAAATATCCTTATAATAGAACTTTAATTGTCTGTTTAGCTTTCATTGCTAATATGAGTAGACCTGATACAGTATTTTCTGTTAATGTAGTGTCACAGTTTTGTAATGAATATACTTACGAACATTGATTATTGTTGTAAACATACTAAATTATGTGTTTAATACAAAACTGTATAAGATTAATTTATCAAATTATATATAATCCTCATTTAGTTCCTAATAAAATTACAAATAATCCTCATTTAGTTGGATACTCCGATGCTAATTGGGGTTGTAATTTAACAAATCGACATTCAAGTAGTGGATATGTTTTATTTTTAGCTAATATTTCTTTTACTTGGAAGTCAAGTAAACAAAAATGTATCGCTTTAAGCTCAATGGAATCTGAATTTGTGTCATTAACCGAAAGTGTAAAAGAACTTTTATGGTTTTCGAATATACTGAGTGAATTGAAATGGATTTCTAATATTGAAAAGCCAATTCAATACTGTGATAATCAATCTGCTATTTATTTTGTCAAAAATAATCAAGAAAACGTTAAAACTAAACATATTGGCATCATATTCCAGTTTATTTGACAATTACTTCCTGAAGAATTATTTGTTTTGAAATTCATAAGTGGTAAAAATCACTTAGCTGATTTTTTGACAAAACCTTTAACGAAAAAAAAGTTACAATATGTAATTAAACATTGCTTAATATATGAACTGTTAAAATACACGACCGATGGGGCCAAATATTTGTAAATGTTATTTTTGGTCATATTATTTAATTTTTATTTATTAATTTGTGCATTTAAATTATGCAAATTCGTTGCATCGAAACCGTGACTGTAGTGACGTCATTAGCTGGTTTTTAAACGAAAAACGAAGTCATTTTTTCATGCAGATGATTTTTTTTGTTGTTGCTGATAATGAATTTACACGGGTGTGTAAATGTTTATTTTTGTTATTTGTAAGTTTACTTTCACAAGGAATCCGTTGAATACAATGTTTGGACTTCAGAAAGTAGGTTTTTTGAATTTCCTAAAAAAAATTAGTATGCATCCAGCATTTTGCACACTGTAAAACTCCGCACTAGGATCGTACCATTCTAACAACTTTGATGCATACTGTTGGCAACTTTACTGCTGAATCGTCATTCTATCTAGATAGTGTAGCACCTGTCTTTTCTCAGTGCAAAGTGAACTACTAATTTTTGGTAACTAATTGAAAAAAGTTGGGAAAGAAGGCATGTTATGCGCTGCTGCAATGATACACATTAGAAAATTTCTGTGCACAACAAGGCGTTGCTCACGCGTGCATTAAAGAAAATTATACTTATGCGAGCACTTTAAAATGTATGCAAATATAATTGAAATGCAAGTTATGTTTGTATGTCTAAAATTGGTTATGCAAAAATTGCACACCAAATTGATAAATGTTAGGTTAGTGATTAACGAATAAGGAACATCTTTCGCTTTCCAAAACGCTTCCCAGTTGGAAATATTTTACACATTGCTCAATAATATGGGGGAAATAAAATTCAAACAGCAAATTATCACATATTCAATGCAAATATCACAAAACCTATTATAAATAAAATATATCACAGTTTCCAGTTATAAAATCATATATTACGAACTAGAATAACATTAAAAGACATATTTAATATTATATCACATGCTACGCAACATTACCCTTTAATTTTAATTAAACCATTTGTATAATTTAACTCTGCTATACCAACTTTTGTTTTATGCAAACATCAGCTTCCATATTTCAACCAGCTATTAAAATACCCATGCAGAATTATAGCCTAAAAATATTAAATACCTGTACCATACGATTTCCAACTCACGTCCAGATGGGAATTATTTTCAACTTTGTGATATTGTCGAAAGGTGTAAAGTTAAAAAATTGTTCATTCTTAAAATTAGAAATAAACGTTCACTTTACTTTCACGGGGAGATAAAATTTCACTAAATCGCTGGTGAATCAATCTCCACGATATACATTCACCATGAACTGGATGGATTTCACCATACCGAACAGGTGACGATTTCCAGTTGCACGATATGAATATATGCCCAAAAGTTTCAATATTATGTCAATGAAAGGATGTCAAATTTCTTCCAGTAATGTTCATTCACACCTTTACTACAAAGTGCAATACTCATACTGATATAACATCGCATTATTCCTCCATCTGATAGTCATTCCTTGAAAACTCCCGGCCACACAATCCTGGAGAAAGAGTAACTTTATGACTTATAACTTACGAGTATACTTTATAACTTATTGTATCCTCGTCCAGGAAATATTGGTACAGTAGGAACAGAAGGAATCACCAATTTTCGAAGTACGATACCAAATTTTGTTGCATTCAAACAGCATTAATTTCCGAAGAAGGTATTCATTTCGAATTGTTCTATACTGTAGCATTGTGGCATATATCCGACTCCATTTTTTTTACTTATGGCGCAAGGATAGGATAGTAGTCCATCGGTTAAATTAAGCTGCAAGAACTGATCATATCAGGTGCGATGTAGTAGCATGACTCGTTAGGCAATGAATGATTCATCAGGCAGTTATAACAATAACAAAAAAATTATTTAACTGAATTAAAAAAAGAAAAAAAAACATTTTAATTTTTAGTTCGTAAATGAAGCACATCGCTTCTTTTTGCCAGTAACCACCACCGTTACCATATCTCCAACGCTAAATGTGCTTAAAACAAAATTCACATCAATTATGCTATTACAACTCGCATACTACAGTGACTAGTAGTCAGGATAAAAAAACGGCAAATTAAAGCGTTAACCAAAACAAAGTTTGCTTAATGACCAGCAGAGAAAAAGTGCGTAATTTAACTCGTTAAATGTAAGTCCAAAGTCCTGTGACATCATACAAACTGTTGCCGTATAACAGAAGAACACTATGCATTTAATACAGGGTTGGCAAGGTTTTGGACATTACGGTAAAATCCACGGTATTTACCGTGGTTTTTACAGTCCTGTCCAAAACCTCCTTATGCTAAACTATGTAAAAATGAACACTAATATAAATAACCATATGTAAAAACATTAAAATTGAAAAGTGAATTATGTACACCAGTTATATTAATTGATTTTATATTACCAGGTCCAACATATGGATGCAGAATGTATCGTGTTATTGTTAGATTTTTCATATATACAGCCATATAATAATATATATGCTGATTACAGCCACTCTGTTACATTTAAAGAAAGAGAATTTACATTAAGTTGAGTATTGGGTTTATTTTAAGAAATCTACATTTGTACTATAAAAAGTGGAAAGTAACATGAAAATGAAAAAAATTTAAATTGCAAACACTACAGAAACAAGTATGTAGTACAAGAGAAATATTAATAATCTACTGTGATCGCCCCTCTTAAACATCCGATAACACATAACCAATTTAGCTGCTGTGTTTATGCCTAGACGATTTTTGTGTTTTGAATGTATTGCTCCAAAGTTGGAAAGTATTCTTTCAATCGATGCAGAACTTGTAGACATGAAAGTAAAAAAACGTTTTGTAGACAGTCTTTTGAAAACCCTTCTATTTTTAGAGTTTTTCCTGCTGCTGTCCATGTGACTGGACTGATACTTCTTCCAGATACAGTGAAGTAGGTAGGAAAAGGCACAGCTTCATATACAATCAAAAGGGAAATGCTGTTGGGATACTTGTTTACTAGCCATGAACGTGCAACTTCTTTTCGATTGGTAGACAGACCTTCTCCCTTATATTTTGGATTTAGCAAATAGGCCAGGAAATGGAAAGGTTTCATCGCAAAATCCATTAGTTTCGTAACGTCTTGAATGAGGGGCTTTAAAGACTCTTCTTTCAACAAAAAGAGCCATGTATGACAGGCTTCATGAATGGTAGCATTGTCTTTTTGCAAACGGTCTAGTGAAACAGCAACTGGTTTCAGTTGTTGCAATGTATTTTTAGCCTGTTTATATAAATTAAAATTATTTATAAGAGTGGTTATGTCTTTATGTCATCTTCATCTTCATGTTCCTCAACTATTTTTTGATATGCTGTTCTATTGTGCAGAAAGGTTTCAATACAAGTCGGAATTGCATTAAGCGATGCACTAGGTGGTTGCGGAAAAACTTTTGAACCCTCACAATATTCTTTAGCACTGAAACTGGTGTTATATCCTGTCCAAGTAGGTTTAAATAATAAGCACGGCATCCATACATCACTAAGCTAGTGTCTTCCTCGCACAGAAGTTCCTTTGCTCTCTTCATAACTCTAGCATTATCAGTGACCACAGCCTTTACATCGCAATTATATTCATTCTTTGCCTTTTTCAATAGCTGATTATAGAACATCTCTATTATATTGTGCATTTTTTATATGTGCACCTGGTTCCACTGCATCCAAAAAATAAGATTTCCCCCCACTCTGCATTAAATTTGTAATAACTGGATCATTGTGTATGTTACTCCACTCATCTTCAACCAGGGTGACTTGTTTGCCTTCAATAAGGGTCTTGGTTCTATTTGTAACTTCTGCAGACACTATGTCCAAAAGTTCTCCTCCTAATGCTTTACGACTTGGTGGACTATATCCTGGGCGCAGAGGTGAAACTAATTCTTTGAAAGTATGATGTTCTACTGCAGTAAAGGCAATATTATTTGCAAAAAAAAAATTGGCAACCAATAAATTCAAATTTTCTGCAGTTATGTGACTTGTTTTTAAAATATGTAAATCTAAACACTGTTGAGTTTTCATCTTTTTTGGTGACACTATAAATCCACTTTCATTCTCTTCTTGGAGTTCTAGGTTGGATGAACGATGATCTACAGTTTCTGGAGAATCTGTATTACTGACAGTTCCATCTTCATATGTCTTTTTGGCTTTGCAGGATAAAATGTGTTTTTTCAATCTGTCTACTTTTCCAAGTTGAACATTTCCACGATATTTGCATTTAGCGTACTAACTATTACTTCCTAATTTTCCCACTTTTTGTGCTTGGAGAAAA
>QLNU02015187.1:0-14639 GCA_006491805.2 Dysdera silvatica
AGGCGCGATTTGTTCACTCAATGGATCAGACTATTGGACTTATGGATGTAACGTCAGCAGTTGCTAGTATAAAAATTCATTCTCCGTATTTTTTGATGACACCTTGTATGGTAATACAGTACAAAGTCTCAAATCCGGAATCGTCCGGACCGTGGCCTTTCCGGATTTCGGACTTTTCCGGATTTTAGGTCACTTTCCGATTTACGGCAATAAAAAAACGGGCATCTCCATTCCGAACGCCCCTTTAGTTAATAACTAGCTTACGCCGCCCGAGGGTGCGATTTCGTAAGAAATTGGAGCATTAAAATAGAAAATTTAATCACTTACCTTTCGGCCGCAAATTCCGGAGGTGCCGCGAATCAAGAATAACAGCGCTTGAAACAAATATACATTCCAAAATTTTTATTTACAAACAAAAAAGCTACTTTGGGCTAAACATATCGGTTATTTTTCTTTGGCGCATAAATTGAGATTTTTCCGTTAATACTTTCTCTTTAATTAACGTAACAGTCATTATTTCATGTGCAGTTGCAAAATCCCTTTGTTGCAGTCCTTTAATTACAACGTCCAACGAACTCAGAAGTTGGTCAATCGGAACTTTTTCTTCCTTTTCCTCATCTACACTCTCTTCGTCGCTGCTTTTGTCTTTATTCTGGTTCATCACTAAATCGCATATTTCATCGTCCGTGAACGATCCTACCACAGGTGCATTGTCATCAATCCCCATAACTTCTTCGATATCCGAATAGTCCAGATCCAGACCGTTTGCACAGGTATTTTTGGCATATGCTAAAAGGTCTGCAATCTCAACCTGAAGCACGGTTGTCTTCGATGATTGGAACCCTTGAAAGTCGAGCTCGTTGTTGTCCTCGGTAAGGGTAGCTGGCCACAAATTATGCCATGCATGTTTCAAAGTTTCTTCGGTGACACTATTCCATGCTTTGGCTACACTCCATAGAGCATCTCTAATATTAAAATGCTTCACGAAATCGGTTATAGCGTTGCCGTCATTCACGAAACCTAACATTTTCGTTAGGAAATCGCTCTTGTAACGGCACTTCATTGAGAAGAGCACGCCTTGATCCATAGGCTGCAGTAAGGACGTACAGTTAGGGGGTAAGAACGAAACACGTACATTGTCCTTCACAAGCACATCTCCAGGCGGATGAGCGGTGCAATTGTCCATGATTAAAATAATCTTTGCATCTTCCGGAAGACCGATGGATCTGCAGTGGGCTCTTGCTTCCGGAACAAAATGCTCTTGAAACCATTCGGTCGTAAGTGCTTGAGTTATCCAAGCTCTTTTGTTGGCTTTATAAAGGGTGGGGAACGTTTTAATGCCTTTGAAAGCACGAGGCTTCGCCCTTTTCCCAATCACCAGCAACCTGCATTTGTGTGTTCCAGCTGCATTCGCACAAGCTAGCACTGTGAGCCGTTCTTTTGAGTCCTTGAGTCCTTTTGGGGTTTCCTCATCTGCCGTCACCAAAGTTTTCCTTGGAACATATCTCCAAAACAATGAAGTCTCGTCCGCGTTGTAAATTTGATCAGCGGTCAAGTTTTCCTCAGATATCAAAAGATTGAAATCTTCTATGTACTGTTCCGCCGCTTCATGATCAGCTGAGCCACGTTCACCACAAACACGCAATTGTCTGATTCCATGCCGCTGCTTGAACCGCTTCAACCAGCCAGTCGAATATTCGCAAGAATTTGTCAAATTCATCTCCTTGTGAAAAATCTTTGCTTGCTGCATCAGCATTGGTCCAGTGAGAGGATATTTTCATTTCGTCGTTGCCGAAACCATTCGATCATCACTTTATCCAGGTCTTGGTTTTTCACCGAATGCATAGTTTTTCTTTCCGCCATTTCCCTAGGGCTGTCGCTATCCACAAAGAATTCCAGCAATTCCTTCTTTTTCTTCATTAAGTCGTAAATGGTCGATTTCCCAACTCCATACTCTTCGCACATCTTCAAAACTGAAGAACCACGTTGAATCTTCCGAAGAATTTCGACTTTGGTTTTTATGCAAAGGGAAACATACTTTCTCTTAACCGACTTCCTGATTTCCGACATAGCTTAAATCAAATTAAAAACTAAGCGCAAAACTTCAGAGAACTTCGTAACACGTGCGATATCTGCAATCCTAAGAGAGAGAATAAAAATAAATGGCTTCAGGACCCTGCCCCGTATGCGGACAGCGGTCGTTTTGACCAATAGGCGAGAAGTAACGTCACGTCATTCCGAACCGACCTTGAACAGGTCTTGTTCCCACAGCGGGGAGGCGTATCTCCACTCTTTTCCACACAAAATACCGGTTTTTCTCCGGTAAAAAACCCGGGATGTCAAAAAAAAAAAAAGGATCTCAAAAGTGTCCGGTTTTTAGGTCATTCCGGTTTTCGGACGTCCGGATTTCGGGCGCTCTACTGTACATTTAAAATTTCTATAAAACGTAAATTTTTTTTCAATAAAAATTCACAAAACGTTTGTCGAAGTGTTTTTTTTTTTATTTTTTCATTAAAAAAAAATATATCCCCCTCCCCGTGATAGTTCTGCAGTGAAGCTGTTTTTGTGTATTTTTTTTTATCACACCTCGTATATATATATATATATAGCAAAATTGTAGTATGATTGTGACATGTGTACCTTCTAATGTAATATACATACACTACACTTAAGCATATATTAATTTAGACAAAGTTAAAGTAGAAAAGTAATATAACACTAGGTAGTCAAACCAAGTAAATTAAAATAGTAGAAACAGATTAAAATAAAAAATGCAATTGGAGTAGTAAAACGTGAAGGGGAGTAAAAGATTAAACAAAACCAAGAATTTTGTTCTTCATCAGAGACTGCACAAAATCCCTGTTATTGGTTTGCTTTTTCTGACTACAATAATTGAGATTTGTGATTAATACTGAATGAACCAATATTGATCAAAAATTAGTTAAAAACAGTATAAATCCAGAATATAAATAATTTTAAAATATTTTAGTAATTTAGAAGGGTCTCTTTATTAATACTGAGAACAATCTCAATTGTTGTAAGAGGCCCAAAAGCAAACTTACAGCAAGTAGATGGAGGTATTGAAAGTGATTAAAGTGTAAAGGTTCAATTAACATGAATAGAAATGATGATGAAGTGAGAAAACTCATTACTTATACCAAAAATTGTAAAAAGTTTTACATGAATATGTCACACACTTAATTATTAACTAGTAAAAATATAAGTTTAAATAAACGTGTGTGTTAAAATAAATATATTTTTCCTTGCACTGTTAATAGACCCAGAAGTGTGCAATCAGAATAAAGACATATATATGCTCATATGCATAAACATATCATCATCATCATCATCATCATATTCAACCATTATCTATCCACTGCTGGATGAAGGTCTCTCCAAATGCTTTCCACACAAGTCTATCCTACACGTCACCCCAACCTCTTTTCTTATTTCATCCACCCATCTAGTTTGAGGACGTTTTCTAGGTCTTCGGTGGTCTCTTGGAATCCAGTTCAGAATTTCTGTTGTCCATCGTTGATCAGTTCTTCTTGCAATATGCCCAGCCCATCGCCATTTCAGCCCTTTTACTTTAACAATGATGTCCTCTACTCTAGTTTGCTCTCTCACCCAAGTGTTTCTTTTTCGATCTCTCCTAGTTATTCCAAGCATGCACCTCTCCATGCTCCTTTGCGTTGTCTGTAACTTTCGTATTGCTCCAACTGTTAGACTCCATGTCTCTGATCCATAAGAGAGGACTGGCAATACACACTGGTTGAAGACTTTTCTTTTTAGACATAAAGGCAATTTCCCCTTCAGGATAAAACTGTTTCTTCCAAATGCACTCCAGCCAAGTTTAATACGTCTGTTGAGTTCTTTCATAATGTTGCCATCCATTGAAATCAGCTGGCCAAGGTAAATATATGAATCAGCAATTTCTAGCTCAATGTTGTCAACTTGTATTTTTGTTTCCTCTACGAAATTATTGAACATGATCTTAGTTTTTTGTAGGTTCATCTTGAGTCCAACTTCTTCACTTCTAGTTGAGAGCTCTTGTACCATGTCTTGGAGTTCCAATGGGTCCGTTGAAAAAATAACAATGTCATCAGCAAACCGCAGATGATTTAAATATTCACCATTTATTTTTATTCCCTTGTTATTCCAATTTATCAGCTGAAAAATCATCTGTAAAGCAGAAGTAAAAAGTTTTGGAGAAATGGTATCTCCCTGCCTCACCCCTTTGCCAAGTTTGATAGTTTTGGTATCTTTATGTAACCGAAATTTTGCACTTGCATTTTTATACACACGTTTCACCATGTCAATGTACACATCCTCAATGTCTGTTGATCTTAAAGAGTTGATGACTGCTGATGTTTTTATAGAGTCAAAGGCCTTCTCATAGTCAATAAATGCAACACACAATGGAAGTTCATATTCATGTGTTCTTTCAATTAATTCTCTTAATACTTGAATATGGTCCACTGTACTGAATCCACTTCGAAATCCAGCTTGTTCTCTTGGTTGAGCTGCATCTAATTTTTTCTGCAGGCGATGTGTTAGAACTTTTGTGAAGATTTTATAAATAGCAGGTAACAAGCTAATTGGTCGGTAATTTTTCAAATCCTCTTTATCACCTTTTTTATGCAAAAGAATTACTGTTGCAGAATCCCATTGGTTTGGTATGTTACCGCTGTTAAGACATTTGGTAAAGAATTTTGCAAGTATGTCTTCTACATATTCTCCAGCTTCTTTTAGGATATCTAATGTAATACCATCATCACCAGGGGCTCTTCCTTTCTTCATGCTTTTTATTGCAAATGAAACTTCTTCTTTTAAGATTTTAGGAGCTATTCCTTCGACTATTTCAATGTCTTCGTTTAATTCACTGTTACTTTCGTATAGATTTTTGTAGAATTCTTCAACTCTTCTAAGTATTTCTTCCCTATTTCTTGTTACGGTGCCATCCTCTCCTTTTAATGCAATGATGTGTTTCTTCCCAACAGATAAACTTCCTTTAACAACCCTAAGGCTCTTGTTATTTTCAATGGCTTTCCTTACTAGCTCACAGTTGAATTTTCTTATATACAGGGTGGTCCTAAACTATATGTCAAAAATGTAAAGGCAGGTAGAGGGGACCTAAATAAGGAGATTTCGTATAGGAATGTGTGTGCGGTAATGACACATTAAAGCGCAAGCTTGTAAAGCAGTATGAATGAATCACAGGAAACTGAAAAGACAAGTAAAGACAAAAGAAAACAAAAATTTATTAATAGTTTACAAGAGGTGCTCGAAAGAGCGGCCACCAACAGCGATACAAGATTCACAGCGACGGCGCATGGATCGGCGTACATTAGAAAAGACGTCAGGCATGTCGATCACATGTCCAGCAGCAACAGGCAAGCGGGCAACAAGATCTTCTTCAGATGTGACGGGACTCTCGTACACCAGGCTTTTAATATGACCCCAGAAGAAAAAATCCAAGCAGGTTAAATCTTAAATCAAGCAGTTTAAAACACTTTGATGGCTCACACCCAACGCACGTCCTACAGCTCTCGAGCTTGTCGAAGGATTATCCTCTACTGTGTTCAGTATTCTTTCTTCCACTGCAGGAGTTCTGCGATATCTTCCAAAGCCAGTTCCACGCCTGGAAGCATAAAATGATCCACTCGTGCGTAACTCCCGATGCAGACGCTCGAATGTTCGACGATCCGGTTGATTCCTGTCCGGGAATCGCTCCCTGTACATCCTTTGAGCATCTAATCCATTTCCTTGTGCAGCCCCATACATGAAATGCATGTCGGCCAGCTCCGCATTGGTGAAACGATGCATGCTGCTCGAGATCCGTGCGGGAAATGATGAATCCAGCTAGAGAAGCGCTTTTATACGCCACAGTCATCAGCGCTCTCTACCGGCTCAAGGCGACATTACCGCACACACAATCCTATACGAAATCTGCTTATTTAGGTCCCCTCTGCCTGCCTTTACATTTTTGACATATAGTTTAGGACCACCCTGTATATAGGAACAACTCCTAAAATCTTAAAAGTAGCAACATTGAAATAAAAAGTATGAAGAAAGGAAGATCCCCTGGCGATGATGGCATTACATTAGATATCTTAAAAGAAGCTGGAGAACATGTAGAAGACATACTCGCAAAATTCTTTACCAAATGCCTCAACAGTGGTAACATACCAAACCAATGGGATTCTGCAACAGTAATTCTTTTGCATAAAAAAGGTGATAAAGAGGATTTGAAAAATTACCGACCAATTAGCTTGTTACCTGCTATTTATAAAATCTTCACAAAAGTGCTAACACATCGCCTGCAGAAAAAATTAGATGCAGCTCAACCAAGAGAACAAGCTGGATTTCGAAGTGGATTCAGTACAGTGGACCATATTCAAGTATTAAGAGAATTAATTGAAAGAACACATGAATATGAACTTCCATTGTGTGTGGCATTTATTGACTATGAGAAGGCCTTTGACTCTATTAAAACATCAGCAGTCATCAACTCTTTAAGATCAGCAGACATCGAGGATGTGTACATTGACATGGTGAAATGTGTGTATAAAAATGCAAGTGCAAAATTTCGGTTACATAAAGATACCAAAACTATCAAAATTGGTAAAGGTGTGAGGCAGGGAGATACCATTTCTCCAAAACTTTTTACTTCAGCTTTACAGATGATTTTTCAGCAAATAAATTGGAATAACAGGGGAATAAAAATAAATGGTGAATATTTAAATCATTTGCGGTTTGCTGATGACATTGTTATTTTTTCAACGAACCCATCAGAACTCCAAGACATGGTACAGGAGCTCTCAACTAGAAGTAAAGAAGTTGGACTCAAGATGAACCTACAAAAAACTAAGATCATGTTCAATAATTTCGTAGAGGAAACAAAAATACAAGTTGACAACATTGAGCTAGAAATTGCTGATTCATATATTTACCTTGGCCAGCTGATTTCAATGGATGGCAACATTATGAAAGAACTCAACAGACGTATTAAACTTGGCTGGAGTGCATTTGGAAGAAACAGTTTTATCCTGAAGGGGAAATTGCCTTTGTGTCTAAAAAGAAAGGTCTTCAACCAGTGTGTATTGCCAGTCCTCTCTTATGGATCAGAGACATGGAGTCTAACTGTTGGAGCAATACGAAAGTTACAGACAACACAAAGGAGCATGGAGAGGTGCATGCTTGGAATAACTAGGAGAGATCGGAAAAGGAACACTTGGGTGAGAGAGCAAACTAGAGTGGAGGACATCATTGTTAAAGTAAAAGGGCTGAAATGGCGATGGGCTGGGCATATTGCAAGAAGAACTGATCAACGATGGACAACAGAAATTCTGAACTGGATTCCAAGAGACCACCGAAGACCTAGAAAACGTCCTCAAACTAGATGGGTGGATGAAATAAGAAAACAGGTTGGGGTGACGTGGAAACGAATGGCCCAGGATAGACTTGTGTGGAAAGCATTTGGAGAGACCTTCATCCAGCAGTGGATAGATAATGGTTGAATATGATGATGATGATATATATATATATATTAAAAGGAAAAACATTTAAGATGGAAATTTTATTAATTATAAAAAAAAGTCCACATTTTAAATGTCCTGAGCATATTACATTATGAAAGCATATTCAAAATTTAAGTTTAAAATCGCTTCCTACTACTAAATGGGGAAGTAAAATTGAAGAAATAAACCACTTAAAAATAACATTAGAAAATTTTATCAAGCTCTTTTAGATATTACAAAAGGTAATACTAAAGATTCTACTAATATTTAAAAAATAAATAATAATAAAATTAAAAATACATATATTCTAAAAATAAATTCTAGAGTTCATGCTGATTACTTAATTTCAAAAATTTGTTTATTTAAATTTATTTGCTCTATTCATATTTGGCATGGCATTTAAGTCTTGTAAACATTCTGTCATGGTATCTACAGAATTCTCAAAACAAAATTTCAGGAACTTCTAGTAAATTTTTAGGGACCTACCTTTACGATCTCTTTTTCAATTTTAAAACGTAATCATGCCTTATAAAAGCATGAAAAGTAGTCTAAGAAAGCAGTTATTAATAGAACACTGTTCTAATAATCAATATACTTCTCTTCCTAAATTATTTTAAAAATTGCAATTTAAATAGATTTCAACACAGCCGAATAAATACCTGTTATACCAGTGATGATATAACACAGTGATGGTATACACAAAGAGCGGACATTGAAGCGCTTTCTTAAAATGCAGATGCTTCTTTAAACTTTAAATAAATGGACTTCCAATCACTCTGATGTAGATCACTGGTATAAAGGTATTTATTCATCTGTTTTGAAATCTACATGTATAAATACATGTTTGTTGTATATAAACTGTTTTAACTTCTATATAATTTAATAATTTAATTAAACTATTAATAGATTGTTTGGAGACCAGATAGTCACATTGGCAAATGTGGACTGTCTATCAGAAACAACCCATTATTCAGACCTTTAGTAAACGTCTCTTCGGATGAAGAGTTTGCGAAGATCTTTATATATTTTGTTAATCTATAATGTAAAAATACTTACATATTTTATATTTAATATATGGTCTCTTTGTATAGAGATCCGGTAAGTTCCTTATATATTTTATTAATGTATAATGTAAATATGTTTATGTATTCTATGATAATATTGTATGGCATTGCGATAAGTCAATCTATGTTATTAAGCTACTTTATGGTATTTATGCATGGGATTTGGTTATTTGATGATACTCAGTTTCTGGTATATTGGTATACAATACCTTTACACACTGCTTTGTATTAATATAATCAATTTATCAGCAATTATATTTTTCTTACTTATAATAGTTCATAACATAACACTTGCTTTGTAAATTCTCTTCCTCATTTACATTTTTCTTATATATTTGATTTTACTCATATATTTTCTAATGTTGATTATTTGAAGCTGTAAGAGCATTGTCACGAATCGAATTGCTTTAAAACTTTCCTATTAACTCTTTTTCAATGCTTATACCATTCTAGTTAGAATGTTTGAATATTACATATATAATCATCATCATCATATTCAACCAAAATTTATCCACTGAATGGGGAAAGCGTCTCTTTTTCTCCAAAATTACACAAGCTCTAGTTTGAGCTGTAATTAAAACGTGGGTGGCAAAAATTATAGTATAATAAATTCCCCCACGAAAACTCACAAAATTCTCGCCCCGGAGGCTTTCTTGTGTTGACCATATTTGGCAATTGTGTTATCCCTGCGGAGGGTAATAATACCTTACATAAAAACATATATTTTTAGGGATGTCCTGACCCCTGTGACCTCCCCCCACCTGTGTCTGCCCTTGGTTTAAGCTGGCTAAAAACATGCTAAAATGGGGAAAAAAAGTTGTAGCAAAATGCTGAAAAATATTCGTTGCTTGAACAATCGTATCAATGAAATTACCTATATCGACGATGTTTAATAGGTGCTGTTGCGAATTTTGAAGAGAAAACAAAAAGAAACAAAAAAGATCACTGAAGTGAAAAACAGATATTCTGTAATCGGGGAATACTGTTTTTGGAGAATAAGCTGTGGTTAAAAACGCCTGTTGCATTTTCAAGATGGGCAATAATTTTTCTTCACATTTTCGAGCAACTCTTCTCATTTTGCGAAAAATGCAAAATGCGACTACAGCTTAAACCCTGGTGATACAGCAAAAGCAACCTATAAAATGACCAACACGCAACACAAATGACATTTTTAATTTTAACATTTAGTAACACTTATTGCATCGAAACATTTTAAATGAACGTTGTGCGAGCAATAACAGTACGACAGCGCTGAAGGCGTACAATGGAGAAAAAAAATTTGCACACATGGACAGCACATAAAGAAATGTGACAATCCAGCAGCTGTTAAGCATGTAGAGGACGATGTAATGGATGTTCCTCAATGTGGCTGTCATCATTTACTTATAACAATTCAAGCCAATGCACAGTGTGTTCAACAGCGCATCGCAACTAATCCTCCGTGAGGCTTTACATATGCAGCGTTATGGAATTCTTGGATTCTGCTAACATAGCAACACTTCCACAATAAACCAAATTCTTTAAATGATCCCACAACTAGAAGTTGGGTGAAGTGAGTTCCGGTGAACGCATGCCAAGGATTAGTAAACAAACTACTGGTAACACGCTGATCGGTGAAATGCTGGAGCAAAAAAGCTTTTATGGACCATACAACATGTTGGTGCATGTTGGTGCGCACCATCTTGGGCGAAAATAGTAGATGAAACATACTGTTGTTTCTGTAGTTGCGGCAAAACAAACGTCTGGAGCACGGTACCAAAGAGCCATCACAGAACATATGACAGGGCAATAAAATATTACAAGTGAACGATAGCAGCCACATTCAGCAATCTCTATTACATCACCCTGTGCACAAATAACAGTTGCTTGCTAAACTTCTTTCGTCTTATTTTTTTCCATTGTATGCCTGCAGTGCTGGCATACTGTTATTGCTCATAAAACGTTCATTTGACATGTTTCAATGCAATAAGTGTTACAACTAATGTTAAAAATGTCATTTGTGTTGCATGTTGGTCATTTCATAGGTTGATTTTGCCATATTCCCACTAAAAAGCGTCTTTACCGAACGTTGGGTTTTTTTTTACAGATTCCTTTTCCGAATCCTTTATATAGTCTATATACCAATTTTAGTGTCAATATGCTGAACGGTTCAAACTACAGGGTGCTCTCTAAAATCCGGTGTTTCACAAATAACTTTTAAATGACGACTTGTAGAGCTGTAAAAGTCAGGTGTGGATATAGTAAAGTGCCTATGAACTATAAAATGGGATAGATGGCAGCGACCTCTGTGGCGAAACCGGTAAGTTATTTCACCTAATTCTGGAACTAGAAGGGATACAGGAAAATTTTCAATTACGAAGTTGTTAAGCACTAACTAATTTGTAAGAAACGTGTTTTTTTCACCACCTTAATAGGGCAAAATTCGTGATTCAATAGGATTTAAAGGTATCCGTCCAGCAACGCCATTGTTGGTCAAAATTCCGATTTAATGTCAATCATTAAATTCAATTTTCAAAATTCATGTTAACTTCAATCATTCATTCTTGTAATTCTGTAAAACTTCATTCATTATCTAAGTACAGATTGCATGTTACGTACTACACACAGTGTGGTGGAAAAAATTAGTTATTAATGCTCTTGTAGCACATATATTGTGCACATATTATCATGATTATTTGGTATGATGCGGTTGCGACGACAACCCAATTAGTTTCCAGGCTAATGCCTTAACCAACTACGCCACTGGTACGCCTATGGCAGAAAGAAGTTGTCGTTGCTGTATGATACCAAATAATCATGATAACAATAACATTTTTATAACAGCATTAATAATATAATCAATAATAATAAAATTTTCCACTACTAATAAATTTGACACCCACATATTAGTAGCTCAAACTAGAGCTATTTTGTTTAGGAAAAAAGGCTTTAGTTTGAGCCAGGGCCAGAAAAATCTATTGCACGACATGCCCATGGACTATAAAAATTTCAGCCGGGAATGTATTTTTTCTTGCCACATGCCCAACTGGGCATGTAAAAAATTGAAAGCTTTTAACACTTTAAAAAACGTAAGCTTTTAACAGATCTCTTGAGGGTTTTTAGTTGTTTTGTTTTAATTAAAAATAAATTTCCATTTTTATTTCAGTGATTTTATCAATGTCCTAGCGACAATCTCGATACCTCAACAATAGTGTAAATTTAATAGGAAGCTTCAACAATAGTCAGAAAGATAAAAACGCCATATCGACATGGATCGACATCGGTTTTTCAAAAAGTCCTGTGGGAATACTAGATTTGGCTGCCATCTTGCCAGACTTCTTGCAGCTCACAACTCATCAGCATTTGTCAAATCCCTGTTCATTTGCCCCTTTTTTTTTATTATCACATTTACTTTAATAAAAGATACTGGAAATTTACTTCAACCTCGAAATGTATCTGTATCGGACACCCTACCAAGCTAATAGTACCCCCGGTTTCTATCCTAGAAGAAGTTAACCTACATAATAATAAATCTTGTCCATTTAATTTGTCTTGATGTTATTTTAGGTTACATGCCCTACCGGGCACACACATTTTTGTAAATTTTTCTGGCCCTGGTTTGAGCTAACAATATGTGGGTGTCAAATTTATTAGTAATAAAAAATCTATGAAAAACTCACAAAATCTTGCCCTGGTGGCTTTTTGTGCTGACCATTATTTGGCAATTGTGTTATCCCTGTGAAGGGTAATAATATCTTACAACTTAATATACGAAGAAAACTGCGTTTGTTCTTGTCCTCATTCGTCTAGTAGGTCAAGACACCAAGGGCTCAATGCGTTGACCCTGGTTCGAATCCGAGATGAGGACGGCGTCTCTTTTTCTCCCAAACAAAAATAGCTCTAGTTTGAGCTACTAATACGTGGATGTCAAATTTATTTGTAATAAAAAATCCCTCATGAAAAACTCACAAAAATCTCGCCCCGATGGATTTGTGTGTTGACCATTATTTGGCAATTGTGTTATCCCTGTGAAGGGTAATAATATCTTACATGAATTTTCCACCATAATGTACATAGTATACAACATGAATCTGTACTTACATAATGAATGAAGTTTTACAGAATTACAAGAATGAATGATTGAAGTTAACGTGAATTTTGAAAATTGAAGTTAATGATTAAAGTTAACATGAATTTTGGAAATTGAAGTTAATGATTGAAGTTAAACAGGAATTTTGACCAGCAACGCCATTGCTTGACGGATACCTTTAAAACCACTTAAATGACGAATTTTGCAATATCAAGGTGGTGAAAAAAATCATTTCATACTAACTAGCTGGTGTTTAACAACTTTGTGAATAAAAAAAAAATTCTGTATCTCCTCTAGTTCCAGAATTAGGTGCAATAACTTCCTGATTTCACCACAGAAGGTGCTGCCATCAATCTCGTTCAATCGGCCATGGGCATTTTACTACGCCCACTAACTTTTACAGCTCTACGAGCCTTAATTCAAAAGTTATTTGCGAAACAACGGACTTTACAGAGCACTCTCTCTATATATATATATATATACTGTTTTTTTAATAATCGTCACTCAAAATTCAAATAGATTTCCTCAATATTCTTATTCAGAATTTTTTTTTAATATTTCTTTTCACACAAAGCAAAAAAATTATATTTTATGTGAACGTTGAGTTTGCCCCCTGTGCATGCAACACCTGAATTTTTAGCCAACTTCGATGCTGCACAACTCTGGAACCACTAAGTCTCAGTCATCAAATTTATATATTGTGTTTGTTCTAACTACAAAAGAGTTTATCCTGTGACAATTTCATAATTTGGCCAAACTCCAGAATTATCCCGGTCGCCCAGGGCGCGCTAGCTTCCTTCTCAGGTGATCATTCTTGGATGACATCATCATGGATTGATGTTCTCCAAGTTGCAAATTTTTCTAAGTGTTTTTAAAAAAAACTCACTGATGTTGTGGCATGAAGTTTGCTGAAGTCGGAATATGACTGTTGGGGCTTTTTTCTGTTGGGTAAATATGTCGTGCCTTCCTTTCATCAACGTTAACGACCACTGCATGTACAGAGGCAAGTTTGTTTTTGTTTACTATTGCAAGCTTTCGAATTGCAGGGGAGTACAGATCTGCACTCTACTGATGTTTATTTGGTGGCAGGGGGAGACGACACCCACCCTGCTAGGCTTTTACTGATTCAGAAAAAATACTGATTCGTAAAAAGTACCCTTGATTAAGGAAGAATCATGGCCGACGCCCAGTGTTCACTCTGGCAACGCTCCAAGGTACAAGTCAGGTTTCGCTAATGCGGCGATTCATGCACAGGCATGGTGCTTAGAATTCGCGGACTCGTTTTAGGAGTATAGCACAAGTTTTGGCAATTGAAGGAGCTTGGCGACCAGGATAATTCTAGAGTTTCACCCATAATTTTATGCTCGCGAGGGGAACACACAGTGAGTGCCCCGCCGATTTGGATGAAATTTTTTTTGATGAAAGTATAGCCGAAATAAGGAAATACGTGTCTCGGCATTCGTGCCAATGCGGCTAATTTCCAGAGACATGGATTTTTAAAGATTTTGCATCCGATATATGAGCTTAAAATACGACATCCTTTGCAAACTAATAGGTAGCTTAGTTGGTAAGTTACCGTCCTAACGCTTTGTGTTTATGCATTCGATGCCTGCGGAAATCGATCACTTTTTTTTAATGCATCCTTTTTACATGTTTGCTTATGTATTTTTATTAGTAAAAATACTTTGCTTACAATCGAATTTTGCTCATAAACTGACTTTAATAAAATTCATATTTACATATTTAATTCTGTGATACTATTTTTCGCAGTTGTAATTTTTACACGAATTTTAATATTTTATTGAAGAGTTGTAAAGGTACAAAAAGTTTAGGAGTTAGCTGTAAGTTTTTATGTGAATATACCTTTTATAAAATTTGCGTACTCATTGTCAACCTGTGAAGGGATGAAATTACACCAATAACACAGTTTTATTTAAGGATGGAAAGATTTTTTCTGAAAACTTTTAACAATTCCATTAAATAAAA
>QLNU02015187.1:14739-28071 GCA_006491805.2 Dysdera silvatica
TCTGTGTCGAAAATCACAATTTATTGGCTTAACTGAATGTTTGATAGGCTCTATGAGAAAAAAAGTAAATGTTTCTCAGATTTAGAATTCTACTGCAAGCAGTTCTACAAGTGACCTACGCAGGAAAAATTATTTAAGGTGTGTCTTATTTTCTTCATAGAAATTACAGCATTCAAAATGTGAATTTTAAATACAGTAGACACCCCTATAACACGGTAGATATGTTCCGTGTTATATGAATCTGTGTTGTACGAGTCACTTAGATTATACAAATACTTTACTCAGAAAAATTACTTAGAAAAATTAATTTAACACACTTTATTTTAAACACAGCTTAATTGAGAGTATGTATGTACCAGAGATAACAGATATGTACTTCCTCTAGATGAAATCGTGTTTAATTTCGAAAAGATTTATTTTCCTAAAACTTTTTTTCCTCAAATTTAAGTTGAATAAAATAAATCATATGATATAAAAGTTTTTTCAGACACGTTTAATATGAATCACAACTAGAAACAAACTGAGACGATCTCTAAAAATGGGGTTTCCCCAAAATTTGAGAAGCACAATGACGTTTAGTGTTACCAGCCAAAAGTTATATTAATTATTGGAGCTAAAACGTAATAAAATCGCAACATCTGTCTCATTCTTTTAGTGTGTTGTACGAGCCTCTTTTAGCATGTTATACGAACACAATCACAATTTTTCCACCGTGTTATACGAATCCGTCTTATATGAACCTGTGTTATAGGGGGTCTACTGTATTTTAAATGCTTTTTTTTTTTAGGTTATTTCCTTACCACTTACGAAAATATCCCATATTACATCAAATTTATTTGGGTTTTAAATTATTCTGATAGCTTTAAAAGTAAGGGAGCTATACTAGTTTCCGTGAAACGTGAATTTCCACAAAAAGCAATTACACCATTGTTAAAAAATGGGCACCAAAAAAAAAAAATGATTAACCATAAAAAATTTTAAACCACAGGTTTTAAAGCTCAACATACTGAGGAATGCTGCACTAAAAAATAAAAAAAAATTGAAATTGTCAAGCAACAAATTTATTTTTTGGGATGATGTGAAATGGATTGATCCCATATTGACTTCCACAAGCTTTGTGTCCCTTCCCCCTCCCCCCAAAACTATTTTCTAGATCTGTCCTTGGATCATAGCCTCCATTAAGTAAATATATATATATATATTAGGCTTTTATACAGGGGTGTCTCTGGATGCTCATAAAACTGGATCCCAAGGACTCACTGTATTTAAGAATGTGGGTTCCAAAGAACAAAACGCTTTTTTTTTCCTTACTAAATAGTAGGTCCCTAAGATGCGCTATTTTTCCAATGTTGGATCCTTTTCTTCTATTCTGCATATTTTAAATGCTATAGTGCATCAACGGCACCATTTTATAAATATATACAGTAGAACCGCCATATAACAAACTTCCATATAGCGAAATTCTCTATGTAGCGAAGTTTTGATAAATCCCTGTGATCGTTACGCATGAAAATGTTTCTCTGTAAAGATATAAATTTCTATATAACGAAATTTTTAATGACTAAAACAGAAAATCGAGTAGTCACGTCAGTGACATCGGGTTCTTTAATACCATGGGAATACAATACCCACAAGTAAAAACATCTATTTTTAAATGGTTGAATGTTATTTATGAGAAACAGTCGTAAACTGAAAAACGAGGTTTCAGTTGTGGTATCATATTGCACTGCCCTGGTTCATGAATACATCGTTTCCACATAGCAAATTTTCTATATAACGAAATTTTTTCATGGAACTGTCCATTTCGTTATATGGAGGTTCTACTGTATATATAGGCTTATACATTGGTAATCCCCCCTCCCACTTATAAACTTCCTACATACATCAGTGATGGAACTACAAATAAAAAAGTAAAAACTACATCAATCTGGCACTGCTCCATTCCCACCCCCATGAGTTTTAAATTACTACACCACTGAGAAGGGGAAATTTTTGGCCTCGCACAGAACGCCATATATCCTAAGCCCATCTTTGCGCTCAAGAAATATTAAATGACAAATCTGACAATTCCAGTTACTGTTAGTTTCCCCAATAACCTATTCACTACAGAAATATGGTAGCTATTTCCAATTCGAAAATACTAAATTTAAAAGCTATTAAAAAAGCAAACTGAGATATAGATTTTTCTAAACATTTCAGTGAATTACTTTTAAAAACAACAAGTTCCATGGTAAGGTTTTGTTTGTTTTAATTCGGAGTTTGGTTGTAAAGCTTGGGCTGATTTTCATAAAGTTATTTCAAAGCCTTTTAAACAAAATTGATACAGATACATTTAAAACAAAATTAAATACACGGAAAAATTTTCGATATCAACTTGAAGAACCCATCAATTCATACAAACTATTTAACCGTACTGAATCATAACTTATTTTCAACATAAAATCAAATTAAAAAATATGATAGAATTCACCATATATAATGCGAAGGGCAGGCATAATAATACTAAGTAGATATAAAGATGCACGATGTTGCAAAAATGACCCTGCCTGGGATCGTAGAACCAGCCACCAGTGAACGATGCCCACACTCCTTGACGAAGAATTTCCAAAATTTGATAGCTCATTTTACTTAATTACACACCTACGGCACACAGAAAATAACACAATTTACAATAACAGCCATCATAAACAATCACATCACTTCCAGTATTTTGGTGTGGATATTGGCAACACCCCGAACGTACTAAGTTCATTAAAAAATCCCTATATGAAACTTTAAATACTCCTACATCAGTTCGGATTTCAAAAACAAAGAAAAGAGGTATTAATAATAGTACTTTATAAAATTTTCAACGCTAAGGAATACCTTGAGATAGCTGTAAAATTGCTACAAAATGAAAGAACTGCGGAATTGGCTGAAATTTTCTGTCTGTAATTTGAGTATTTTCCCAGCGGAATTTAATGACGGCTATTTGTCTAATGTGACGAATTTTTAACAAAATGAAAACCTCCGTGTGTAAGTCCTGGTTTCTCTCTATGTTTTTCAGTTATAATTTGATTACATAGAAAAATTTGACATTTTACGCTAGATATAAAATGCAGTGACATTCAACAATCCACTTGAATCCGCCACTGTAATCGTAAGGTCAACGCGTCTTCTTTAACATGTATATATATATCACTATTTTGTGAAATAATGCCTATTCTGGACTAGTATAATTTCTAAATGTGTTTCAATGTAATGCTTTTTCTATACTAACTCTAAAGTTTGTGTTTGCACTATATCTTTACCAAAGACATACATTATGCCGTAAGTAATGCGGTAGAAACTACAAGGAATTCATTTGATTCAGAGAGGGTTTTTTTTATTATTATTATTATTATTATTATTATATATTGTGCAGAAGGCAGCCTTGTTTTCCCATAATGGCTGGGAGGGGCTAAGTGGTTTGATGGTGGAAACGCACTTGTTCTCTAGAGGGTAGAGGCAAAACCACCTACAGTAGGTGGCGTTGGTAAAGGCCTTGATAAAAGGGAAGTCCTAATCTGATTAAGGTGACAGATCAGAGTTATATAGATAGAGATGTAAAGGCTGGAAAAAAACGGATTTTTTGGGAAGGGAATTTTCAAAATTCCCAAAACAAAGGTTTTTGAAAATTATGGGAATTTTGAAATATCAACATTTGAATTATATAAAACAAATTTGTGTTACTTATTTATTTAAAACATATTAAACTAATTTTAATAATTAATCGATAACAATTCTTTGTGTAATTAGTACTTTAAAGTAGTAACATTATTTAATTCGAACTTACGAATATCTATAATGGAATATAATTTCGTCATCTAATAATAATTTCAGTTGTGCGGATTGCATTTAAGGTCTTTCAGGTAAAGGTATCTGCCGATATTGAATTTTAAAAGAATGTGATGACTTTTTAATAATCATGTACATTCATTAATTAAAATACACATTGCTGATTAGAACGAAATTGCGGATAAAGATGTACATTCATTATTTTACAATTATTCTTTTACTCAAAATTAAAATTAGGTAAACTTTCCACGAGAAAGGGATAGGAGTAAAAAATAACCGTAAGAAAAGTTCATTGAAATACAGTGGAAATCGTTTAGAACGACATCTGTTATAACGACCAACCGCATATAACGACGAAATTCTTACAAGGAGTTTGATTTCCTATTCTACTTCATTCTAAATATATCAGTTATTACGAAATCGTATATAAAGACGGCGATTTTTTAGTCCACATAGATTCTAAGCAGCGAAATCCATATCGGATAAAAGGATGCGACTTGACAGTTAAGCATCGGCACCCCCTAGGTTCAAGATACCGCTTGAAGCTGACTTGTGTATTAAAATTTAAGTGTCATTTAATCCTGTTTATTTACAAATGTGAACTAAGAAATTTTTGTTATTGCTAAACCTGAATACTGAAGGTAAGGAACTTAAAAACGAAATTGTAATTTATTGATCAAATATCACGAGAGACACATTCTTTAGGGGCCATTCTATTTTGTCAATATGGTGCTCAAAAATCTCCTAAACCGGCGCAGTTCGGAAGCCATTGGTATAATATATAATAAAATTATTTATTACACTTGTTTACTATATTGTATACTTTAGTACTTTCACCACAATTTTTAATTTAAAAAACTAAAAAATACTACTTATTTAGTATGGCTATAAATGTAATTTAATTTATACTTCAATTAAATTCATTATAATTAAGTATATTTTTATTTAATTTTGAAACCAACAAGTTTGACACCTTTTACTATCAAAACCACTTATAAAACCCTAAAGTGTATGCGTCCCGGTGAAGTCGTGACGTCACAACATGGCTGCTGGGCACAAGCAACAGATTGGGCCCATTGACTTAACATTGACGATCGTAGTAATTAGCATTTCTTAAGCTTGCAAATAAAAATGGGTTTATATTTTGTAGCTTGTTGCAACCACCGGACTGTCGGGAATAAATGTTCTTTTTATAGATTCCCAAAAGACAAACGCAAACATGCTCTTTGGGCAAAAATGTCCAGGTATGTATAATTTCTATCAAAGGTCATTCAAATCACATCAACCGGGGCATTGACCTTTAATTTTCAGATTCCAATGATTTTTGATTTTTATTTACCTATGGAGCAAATTGCAAATTTTTATAGTTTTCGGAGGTTCCGTTTTCCTGGAATTAATTTTTGGAAATTAAAAAATAAAATAACTTTTTCAGTGATCTTGAGTCACATTCATGTAAATATCTAAGCACCTGTTTTAGCTAGAAAGTTCATCTTGAGCTCATTTTAAAGCCCTCTATATGCGCTTTCTCTGTGATATACATATGTACTGAGAAGATTTTTTTATCGTTTTTAAAATATATATATATATATATATATCATCATCATCATCATATTCAACCATTATCTATCCACTGCTGGATGAAGGTCTCTCCAAATGCTTTCCACACAAGTCTATCCTGGGCCATTCGTTTCCACGTCACCCCAACCTGTTTTCTTATTTCATCCACCCATCTAGTTTGAGGACGTTTTCTAGGTCTTCGGTGGTCTCTTGGAATCCAGTTCAGAATTTCTGTTGTCCATCGTTGATCAGTTCTTCTTGCAATATGCCCAGCCCATCGCCATTTCAGTCCTTTTACTTTAACAATGATGTCCTCTACTCTAGTTTGCTCTCTCACCCAAGTGTTTCTTTTTCGATCTCTCCTAGTTATTCCAAGCATGCACCTCTCCATGCTCCTTTGCGTTGTCTGTAACTTTCGTATTGCTCCAACTGTTAGACTCCATGTCTCTGATCCATAAGAGAGGACTGGCAATACACACTGGTTGAAGACCTTTCTTTTTAGACACAAAGGCAATTTCCCCTTCAGGATAAAACTGTTTCTTCCAAATGCACTCCAGCCAAGTTTAATACGTCTGTTGAGTTCTTTCATAATGTTGCCATCCATTGAAATCAGCTGGCCAAGGTAAATATATGAATCAGCAATTTCTAGCTCAGTGTTGTCAACTTGTATTTTTGTTTCCTCTACAAAATTATTGAACATGATCTTAGTTTTTTGTAGGTTCATCTTGAGTCCAACTTCTTCACTTCTAGTTGAGAGCTCTTGTACCATGTCTTGGAGTTCTAATGGGTCCGTTGAAAAAATAACAATGTCATCAGCAAACCGCAGATGATTTAAATATTCACCATTTATTTTTATTCCCTTGTTATTCCAATTTATCAGCTGAAAAATCATCTGTAAAGCTGAAGTAAAAAGTTTTGGAGAAATGGTATCTCCCTGCCTCACACCTTTACCAATTTTGATAGTTTTGGTATCTTTATGTAACCGAAATTTTGCACTTGCATTTTTATACACACGTTTCACCATGTCAATGTACACATCCTCAATGTCTGTCGACATTAAAGGGTTGATGACTGATGATGTTTTAATAGAATCAAAGGCCTTCTCATAGTCAATAAATGCCACACACAATGGAAGTTCATATTCATGTGTTCTTTCAATTAATTCTCTTAATACTTGAATATGGTCCACTGTACTGAATCCACTTCGAAATCCAGCTTGTTCTCTTGGTTGAGCTGCATCTAATTTTTTCTGCAGGCGATGTGTTAGCACTTTTGTGAAGATTTTATAAATAGCAGGTAACAAGCTAATTGGTCGGTAATTTTTTAAATCCTCTTTATCACCTTTTTTATGCAAAAGAATTACTGTTGCAGAATCCCATTGGTTTGGTATGTTACCGCTGTTAAGACATTTGGTAAAGAATTTTGCAAGTATGTCTTCTACATATTCTCCAGCTTCTTTTAGGATATCTAATGTAATACCATCATCACCAGGGGCTCTTCCTTTCTTCATATTTTTTATTGCAAATGAAACTTCTTCTTTTAAGATTTTAGGAGCTGTTCCTTCGACTATCTCAGAGTCTTCGTTTAATCCACTGTTACTTTCATATAGTTTTTTGTAGAATTCTTCAACTCTTCTAAGTATTTCTTCCCTATTTCTTGTTACAGTGCCATCCTCTCCTTTTAATGCAATGATGTGTTTCTTCCCAATAGACAAACTTCCTTTAACAACCCTAAGGCTCTTGTTGCTTTCAATGGCTTTCCTTACTAGCTCACAGTTGAATTTTCTTATGTCTTCTTTCATGCTTTTGCGCAGAGTTTTACAAAGTTCTATGTACTCAATCCTGGAACTGGTATTTTGATTGTCCACCTTCATATCTCTTCGCCTTTTCATGAGCTGTTTCGTCTTCTCAGATAATTTGCTATTGTGCTTTTTACAGGTTACACCACCAATTTCCCCAGCAGTTTCAACTATTGTCTTAACAATGTTTTCATTTGCTTCTGAGATATCAATTTCTTCAATAAGTCCTTCCAGTGCAGAAAAGCGATTTTTTAATTCCAACTTGAATGCCTCGGTATTTACTTTCAGTTTCATTAGATCCACCCTCTTACTTACTTGTTTCCTAATGAGCTTCTGTCGTTCTAATTTAGTATTTAAGTGCACTTTACATCTCACCATTCGATGATCACTTCCAGTATTAAATCTGTTCAGTACGCTGCAATCTTCAATAATTGATTTCTTGTTTGCCAGGATATAGTCAATTTCGCTGGTTCCTCCATTGGGGTGTTTCCATGTCCATTTTCTTTGCGGTTTCTTCTTAAAAAATGAATTCATGATGCTAAGGTTTTCAGCTTCTGCAAATTCGATGAGTTGATCGCCACGTTCATTCCTTTCCCCATATCCGTATTTACCAACCGATGTCTCTCCTTGTTCCTGTTGTCCAATTCTTGCATTGAAATCCCCCATGATGAGCTTGATATGTTGTTTCCCTTTGGTGTGTAACTCTTTGATTTCTTCATAAAATTCTTCAACCTCCTCGTCGGTATGGCTTGATGTTGGTGCATATACCTGTACTATCTGAAGTTGGTATCGCTGGGTTAGTTGAACAACGAGCCTCGCTGCTCGATCTGATGTACTTTCAACTTCCAGAAGACAGTCTTTAATTCTTTTGTTGATTAAGAAGCCAACACCACTTGTTCTTCCAGTTTCCGTTCCTCTATAATAAAACAAATGTCCACTTTTAAGTTCCACCAACTCTTCACCTTTTCTTCTAACTTCACTGAGTCCTACAATGTCCCATTTGATCTTGTCTAGTTCCTCTTCCAATTCCTGAAGTTTTGCTTCAGAAGCAAGGGATCGTCCATTAAACGTAGCCAAGGTCAATAACAAACGGCAGCCTGGGCCATTCCAGTGATTCTTAGCACCCCCTGCTTTCATGCCACACTGACCGCTGCCTTGATCAGGAGCACTCCAGCACCTGGAGACTAGGGGCCATGGTTTCTGGTGTGTCAACATAATGGAGGAATATATATATATATATATATATATATGCACGTACGCAATATAAAAAGGGTAAGGTAAAGGTCTTCCGTAAATGCAATAATGATGGCTATTGTTAACGTTGAAAACCTACCGAGTTACTTGAGAATTAGAGAGTTGCGGATTAGAGAGTTGTGGATTAGAGAGTTGCGAATTAGAGAGCTGCGGATTAGAGAGTTACGGATTAGAGAGTTGCAAATTAATATTAAATGAAACCCGCTATTTATGTTTAAATACGTTATTTTGTAGTCTCAGGAAGTGTGAGTAATATCTCATTTAGCATTATTTTTCAATGTTATAGTTAAATCTCTCAATAACATTGTTCTAATTAAGAACTATTTTTGTTTAAAGACGTTATTTTGTGATCTCAAGAAGTGCTGTTAATATCTCATTTAATATTACTTTTCAATGTTACAGTTTCATCTCTTAAAACCACATTCTAATTAAGGACTATTTTTGTTTAAAGACATTATTTTGCGGTCTCAGGAATTGTTTCATAGAATTAAACACAAATTCCTATTTATGTCTTTTCGTTTAAAGACGGTTTTCTTCAATCATTAAAAGAAGAGATTATTCTATTTTCTGAAAAGTTGAGCAAGAAGTTTTTTCCATCGATAATTTCACCATGACTTAAAGGGCATATATTATTATATACCTATACGTATATACTACGTATGGGTATGCGTATATATATAATATAATCATCAGTATATAATATAATATATATATATAAATTCAGCTCGTGGACGCTGGTTCGAATCAAAATGAGGACAGCGCCTCTTTTCTCCAAAACAAATAAAGCTCTGATTTGAGGCTGGATATAAGTGAATTGGCAAAAGTACTGTATAATAAATTCACCCACGAAAAACTCGTAACCCCCCCCCCCAAGACTTTTCTGTGTTGACCATTATTTGGCAATTGTACTATCCCTGTGAAAGGTAATAATATCTGACATCCTCATATACGGAGAGAAAAAAAGCGTTTGTTCTTGTCCTCGTTCGTCTAGTAGGTCAAGACACCGCGGGCTAAACGCGGGGACCCTGGTTCGAATCCAAGATGAGGACGAAGTCTGTTTTTCTCCAAAGGCAAATAAAGCTCTAGTTTGAAATAGATATGCGTAGGTGAAAAAAAATTATTGTATAATGTATATATTATGTACATACATTGCTAATTTTTTAATTTTATGTGCAGCGTGGATAAATTAACATATTCCATTCCAATATATAAACTAAGACATATTTCTAATCGGTAATCGAGCTACCAAATTAATGTGTTAAATAAAACAAACACACAAGTTTGTTTGTGTAAAAAAGTGTTCTTAATATAAAGTGAAACGTGGGGATAATTGAACTAGTGTATAAATAAATATCCCTACACCACCTAAATTATCCCTACCGGTCACCCCTTTATTCTAAGGCCGATGTTAATTAAAGCCACGATGATGAAAGGTACTCCGAATTAGTAATAATTAAACTCATAAGCGGGATCATTTTAGAAAGGAATTGGGATGAAACTCACAATTCCCCTCCAGAACCCAAATTTCCGGAACATTTCATCCCTTTAAATTAATTCCCAAACCTTTCCCATTGCGAAATGAACTTCAAAAGCTTCCTTCATGATATATTTAACCTATAATCAGTTGGTCTGCTCAACTTACCCGCGCAAATTTTGTTAGATGTTCATTGAATTTGTATATTGATAGTCAATCAGCTCTTTTCCACTTCTAGCCCTAAAAGCAACTTATTTCTATTTTAATCCAATCGATTGAAAGCATATGCGTAATTCAAAATCTATTCACGATAGGTACCATGCAACGTATCATCATATATCCATGTAATATATCATCATGTATCCATGCAATATATCATCATATAAACATGCGGTATGTCATCATATTTCAACGCAATATATCATCATATATATCCCTGCAATATGTCATCATGTAACCCTGCAAAATATCATAAAATATCCATGCAATGTGTCATCATATGTCCATGTAATATACCTGATAAACTAGTCAACCGGACAAATATGCATAACATTGTTATGATACAACAATTTATGCTCTTATTGTTACATATGGCCTGGCCTTTCGTTCAGTTATTATCAAACTTTCCAAAGCTCTTAAATAATGAAAGATATATAATATATAAGATTATATATACACGGGGGCACATCTGCCGCTTAGTGGCACACAGAGTGGTTTTTTTTTTTGTTCTTTTTGGTTTTTTTTATGGCAGGCGGAAACCTAATATTTGGTAAGTTTTGTTCAACTTACGTATGTCAGTAATCGCTTTCAGCGACGATTACGTTTAAAACTAACATCCATTCAAAATTAACTAACGCTCCTTTGAATAATTTAGCCTTCCTTGCTTGTTCAAAAATGTTTGTTTGTTTGGCTTTTTTATGGCGCAAGAGCATCTGGGCTATACTGCGCCGTTTGTTCAAAAATAAATTCAAGCACACAGGAAATTATAAGTAACAGGCAAATTCAAAAGCCGCATTAAAATGTTATATATTACATTTCCGCTAAGAGTTACGAACATTCGTTTCAGAGTGTTCTAAGAACGATATAATGACTGGCAATAAGCCTTGTATAACTGAAAATAGTTTTGTGTTTTTATTTAAAACTGGTATATGTATGATTATATGTCTGTTTGTGGGATTACTACGACACAAAGACAACAAAAGTCGTGCTGCTCTGGGACCTACAGTTACTACTACAGAAGAATTCGACCATTTTGTGGCCCGGAAAACCTACCCCGGACTACATCCTGATTACATAATTAGACGGATGGCATAAAATATACTTGGACACCCCCACTCCCAATAAATTTGAAACCTCTGCGCTGTTGTCTTTTACATAACTGGCAGTAGACGGCAAGTCAATAGACGATTTCTCTATTTTAAATGTAATCACATTTGTTCTCAATGCTTGCTCTTATACAGCCAGTATCAACCTGGTATTTCTTTTTTACACGAGCCCTTTTTTTGACTACTCCTAATTATTACTATTATTATGCTAGAATGCACGTTCGTTTAGTTGCACTTAGAAAGCAAATAAGCGTAATTTTCGCTACGTTGTTTCACTTACCTAATAAGAATTATACATAGAAGGATTCCCAGCAGCCCTAACAGCAACACCAGAAAAAATAGAGATGGTGGATAAAAAGTTCCCATATCTGAAATTAAATTTATCAACATATATTATTATTCTATACAATATTATAGGACAATTATTATAGGTTTAGATGCATATATATATGCTAGTACGTAGCAGGGTTGCTGGTATCTAACTGGAAGGAGACCCACACGCTGAACGTATGTGACGATGTGTGGAACCGGCCAGGCCAGTAACCTAGTGTCCTACCCGGCCTTCAAGTGGTGCAGGCTGAGCTTTCTATTTATGTGGCAAATTAATATTTGCTGCACGGATGGAAAGGCGGAAGGGGAGGGCTAATTCACCAACCCGTCTAGCCAGCGTGGTGAAATGATGGCTAATTCCTCCAATATGTTGACACACCAGAAACCATGGCCCCTAGTCTCCAGGTGCTGGAGTGCTCCTGATCAAGGCAGCGGTCAGCGTGGCATGAAAGCAGGGGGTGCTAAGAATCACTGGAATGGCCCAGGCTGCCGTTTGTTATTGACCTTGGCTACGTATAATAGACGATCCCTTGCTTCTGAAGCAAAACTTCAGGAATTGGAAGAAGAACTTGAAAGGTCAAATGAATAATTATCAATGGACATTATAGGACTCAGTGAAGTCAAAACCCTCCATAAGACTGGCTCCCCCCCCCCGAAAATTTCTAGAAGTTCTATTTTTTTTATTATTGTAGATAAATATTAAGCGCGTTAGTGCTAAAACTCCAGCTATCCCGTCAAAATTTTATAAAAATGCGAGTGTCAGTTGTGTGTGATTTTAGGTGAGTTTTCCTTCTGTTTAAAATTCAAGTTCAATATTCACGATATTTGAAAACAAATGCTTTATTTTTTAACGTTGACTAATGAGAGAAGGCATTTTTCCTCTAACTTATTAACGAAGAATAAAATAATTAAGTTTTCAATGTCAAGTAAACTTAAAAACGGATTTGAAAATGAAATATCTTTCTTAAAAATATAAAAAAATATGCATGTCATTCAGAAAAATACGGTTTATTTAATACAATATACGGCTTGAAAAACCGATGAAATTTGTAAAAAAGGAGTGACTTGTGGGCACCCGGGAAATAGAACCAGGTGGTCCGAATGGGGGGTTAAAGATCGCTGTAATAACAGAGATTTATTAAAAGAATAAATGAACCCGTGACTTAAGGGAGATTGTTTTGAGTGCAAAGGCTGTGGAAGAATGTGATTTAATTTATGCATATGGCATAAAAGACGGAGGATTGACGTGAAATGTCTTACAATGGAAAAATGGTTCGAAATATTATTAAAAAAGGCCCTTTTTCAAGATTTGTGATAGTTGTTGTTCTGCTTAAAATTCGAGATAAACATTAACAAGATTTCAAAATAAATACTTTTAATTTTTAACTCTTAGATGGACAAACAAATTTTGTTTTCAGGCAACATATAGTGTACTTTAAATACGGGAATTGAAACATTTGTTAAAAATATGTTCCCTTTTCCTCTTAATAAAAATTCGATTATGGGAAGATCATCCTCGTTGCCTATTTAGGAATCGGGATAGATACACGGGTATTCAAACCCGTGACTTGTGTGTTCCGAATGGTGTTAAAGTTCATTCAATGCTGAAGATTTCTTAAAAAGGTGAATGAAAAATGAACTATTGGTTTAAGAGAGATTGTTTCTGATGTGTAGGCTGTATAAAAACGTTCTTCAATTTACGCAAATGAAATAAAAGACAGGTTTAAAGTGGAATTTCTTAGGAGAGGAAAAACGGGTTTGAATGGTTATTAAGAAAG
>QLNU02015188.1:0-10051 GCA_006491805.2 Dysdera silvatica
AACAGAACTATGGTCACGTGACTGCAACACCCCATCATAACAGTCGCACGTGAGTCAATATCCATTTATTCCCATTTGTACGAGGTGTACCATTATTTAGGTTTAATTTTAAAATTAGGTTATGAAACTTATTCTATGAAACTTATTCTATTTTTCCCAATTGCCCATGCTTATTTACGCAGTAGTTCTTGCATTGTTCTAATTTAATATCTGACATACGTTCTCAGTATTAATGTAATTTATTGTATTGACATATTGCAATTTAGATAGATATTGTTGCTGAGCCGTTGATTTGATAACAACCTGTATTGATAAATCACAGCACCATAGCAAGAATATCAGCTAGACATTTATGTTTCTGTCCATGTGGAAACTTTCGCCATTTATATAACTGCATAGAATTTGTAGAGTAATAGCTAATCATAATTAAATTGTTACGTTTGTTTAAATTAGTTCTCTCCTTTTTTTGTGTGTTTTGCATCCCTATATAGATTTCACTGCCATTTGACAATCATATGTTTCGCAAAGAAATTTGCGGGTTATTAAGCAATGACAAGCATAATGATAGATGATTTAATCAAGTTAAGCAATTTAGCGTTTTATTATTAATTTAATAATAATAATATAATATATAATATATCGTCTCCTTTATTGAAAGCCCCAAATTTACTAAGAAATTTGTGAACACTTTATGTTATGGGCATCGGAAGATTTATGTGATGGTAACTTCCCTTTACAGAAAAATTTAGCTTCTTTTCGTACATCTAAAATCACTGCAAGGTGCCTCAAACGAATGTAAATTAAATTCCTTGGCGGAAAAATTTACTATATTTAATCCCCATTGGAATCGTGAGAAATTATGAGGAAACGCCAACAAAATTTTCCCAAACGACAAAAATCTGCTTGTTTCGAGTCTGAAAACACTTTGGAAAGGGTTTTGATAAGAAAGTCTATGAAATGATAACAAATACCATGCCAAAACTTTAGGAGCTCTCACGAAAGCTAAAATGCATGCAACGAAGTGGTAAGTATCTTATTGTTTCCCCATTATGCTTTCTGCATTTATTTTCGCATTATTATGATATTTTGAATTACAATAAAAAGTATTCTAATTTTGCGAATTTTTTCCAGTAACACATTACTTATAATTTATAGTACATTTTATACATTTACGTGGTTTCATAGTCTACAAATTACGTGTATTTAAATGATGCTAATTCTCATTTAATATAAATTACTAGGCATTTTATATGCAAACAATTAGAATTAGAATTCATTTAAAATATTTCCTTTAATTATTCTATTTTTTAGTGGGGCTTGTAGATGAACAAACTATGCATGAATTATGAACATTTATAATCTATTAACTAAGCAAAATATGATGTCGATGAGCTAGCTGTATTTTTTTTTTCTCATATTTTTCGGCTTTTAGATAAATGCTTTAAAAGATTATTTCACGTTTCCTACGTAGGTTCCTTTTTAAAGTTCTTTTCTTTTTCTATTTGTTTCCGACGTATACTGAAAGTTTCGTCCAAAAACTTCGGCCCTGTCATGAATTCTCCTCTAATTCGATATTTTAGTATATCCCACTAATGCAATAACTTCGATCCATTCTCAGTATATGGAAGTAAAGTTATATGCAAAATTGGGAAAATTCCAGAAGGAAAGAAAAAGGATTGAGAGACAAAATCCATTATCTGGTGGATTTGCAATTCCAAAACCCCTAAGACCTTCTTTTGCATATGCGTGTGGAAGAGATACAACCGCAATCTCCTATTGCGAATCTTGGAATTTGAGGGCATCGTCAACACGGGGTATTGGTTCCGATGCCCAAAATCCCATAAACTTCATTTCGCGTTTTTTCCCGCGCTCCCATCTCATCTAATGTAGGCTCCATAAACTTGTCCTCCTCCTGACAGTGAAATTCCTGAGTGCCTTCCAAGCGTCATCAAGAAAAAAAGAAGGCATTTCTCGTGTTACTTCAGCTAAAGGGATGTTAGAGAACGCCTTTAATTTTAACGTCGAATTATAGGCGATGAAGTAAAAGAAAATAAAAGTATTTACAGCATTTAGTTTAGTTCTTATAATGACTATGCCACTTAAATAACTGGGATGATATAGCTTTAATAATTATTATATTTCTAATCGTTTTACCTTTTGTATTGCTATTTTAATTGTACTATTCTTTTACTTGTTTGTATTTGACAATAATTAGAGTGTGTTTAGTTGTTTTCTTATTCTTAAATAAAGTCAATTCAGTAAGGTTCTTCTTCGAGTTCAGACTTCGTTTCGGCCATGGCAACTCGGTTCGGCGCCTTACAGGAAAGGTAACTCTTTTTTTATCTATAAATACAGCTCTAGCTTAAAGTTACGAGCCTAGACACAAAAAATATTATCCAATGCTCAAGAATGATCAGGAGCTTTTAAGCATCGAAATATTCCAATGTTGGAACGGACAAATTTTGCGTATGTTAACGAAAATCATCAGCAATCAATTTAATGATTTTAGTTCGGAAAAAGTACACTAGGTAACATGATTTCATTAGTCTATGGAGTGGTAACAACATTAAATGTAATTTTGTATTTGTCCGTATGTCACATTTTATGCACAAGTCTTCTAATACTCTTTATAGGTATCTCGTAATCAATTACTAGTTAATACTTTTGTCATTTTAATATACGAACTTTGAAAAGTTAGAAAAGTGTTTACCAATAAATTTATTAGGACACGGCCGTGGTCTTACTAAAAAAATTTACCCGGCCGCAGTCTCTCAAATGTTAAGAGTCACTGTTTTGGATGATGTCACAAGAACATTAAAAATTTACAAGATAAATATAAAACATCTTCAAAACATTATTACCTGATTTGCATATATGAAATAGAGTAAAAGTAGAAAACGTTTACTTAAAATTAGAGCAAGTTTAGAGGCCAAAATTTCGGCTTCGGCTTACACTTTTGTGATGAGCTCTTTATTCCAGAAACAATAATTTTGTCAATATAAAATAATATTTTATTTACATCAAATTCACAAAGACGGTATTTAGTAAATTTGAGTGATATTGTTACAAATTTAACATGAGTAAAAAGGATTACTGTGTAAAAGTCGACGATTTTCATGTCGTAATCGCTGAATATTAAATTACAAAAATAACATCATGCAACTTCTTTTCTTGTCTTTTTGTTAATTCAAATATACCAATATAACAAAAAAAAAATATTAAGCAACAAGTATATCGTCATAAATTTTAATTCGGTTGAATAAATATATCCCCTTATTCTCTCCCTCTCTCTCTCTCTCTCTATCATTAATTGGTAAATTAAGAAAGCAAAACGTTTGGTTAAACAAGACATTATACAACATGAATGCTGATGAGGTCCAATCAAATTTCTCGATTTTAAAGAGAACTGATTTAAATCATTTTCTTGTTGCAGCCATACTCGCTTATAAGCTCATCTGGTATGTGTATGTCTTTGCCCCCGGTTCATTTAACTTCAGAGAGATTTCATTTAGTTTTAGAGTTTGTTTAAGAGGTTAGTAAGATTCCTTAACCTTACGCTTAGGGATAAGGACTTGATTTTTACTCCGTAATTTTCTCAGTAAATAAAAGGAGCTCTGACAGTTATATCGGAATACTATTTCTCTCTAAACGAGCTCTTAAGAGAAAATCAAAAGGGATTCTGGAACCAAGCGAGTTTAGAGATATATTTATAGCCAATGCTTTTGTTACTAAAGGTCAGCTCGACATACATCGGAGATTCAAAAAGTCCAACTTTAATAATTCGAAATTTTCGATGAGCCGACGTAATAAAATGTGACAACCAAAATTTGTTGTGTATGAATTTATTTCGATAATTTGATGTTTCCATAACTCGATTTTCCTTCACTCCTTTGGATTTCTGCTTATCGAAGTTACACTGTATTTCTCCAGATATTTTTGCTTTTCCGTCCAAACCATGAAATTCGAAAAGAGGCGAAAGATAGCCAATAAGAAGCATTTTAATTTTCTCCTCCTCGTTTTTGTTTTGAAAATCCAAATACATATTTATAAAATTCGTCAAAATATATATTTTATTGTTGTCAGCATAACTTTGATTTTATCTTCTGTTTTACGCGTCTGTAGGAAGAATACTCACAATGCAAAGCGAATTGCACTCAACTTAAGAATAGTGTAAAGATAATTGAAAGTAGCGAAAAATCACCAAAATAAATAAAAACCTACAGCATATTTGCCTCTAAAGAGTTATAAGGATGTGTTATAAAAACTAAACAATAAAACTTCTATCTACATTTGTCCGAAATTTAATAAAGTTTAAAAATACGAGAGATGGTGATAATTTGTATGCAAATCGGTAATTGGTAAAGTTGGCCGTACTAGCGGTACTGTATTTCCAGAAGAGGTGCGGTATGAGGCCATGTTGAAGCAGCAATAACCCCGCCCTCCAAGTAGTGAAGTATGAAGTTAATTTTTGAAACATGGTGTAGTTCCATGAATCAAACAAATAGGACGAAGCCTATGAAGTTTGATGAAGAAGGGCAAGAGCTATGGTAAGAAGAGGTAGTGATCACACCGACTGAAAGCCGAACATGCAAAACGAGACACGCAGCAGCACAGAATGAGCGGACGCTGAGAGAGCAGACGAAGAAACGGAAAGGCAGAGCATGGCAAGAAAAGAATGAAGGACAGCAACCGCAGCAGCGAGGCTCCATACACGGCAATGACGAAACCGGGACAACAACGGCGGGCAGAGGCAGCCATGGATTCTGACAAGAAACACACTGCCGAGTACTCCAGTGCATTATATGAAAACAGATATGCCGCCATTGTAAGTAAAACGTTGGGAGAGAAAATAGAAAGAATGTGGAGCGAAAAAGGGCAATCAAACCTTTTATATATAACCTAGGTAAAAAGACAAAAAAAGGGGATGGAAAGGAGAGAGAAGAGGGGGGAATATGAAGGAAAAGCAATGCGCTCGCACATCCGTTCTCGTCAAGGAAAGGAGCAGGAATCTACGAGAGAATGTATGTGTTTGTTATCATATGTGAATATTGGAAAAGTTGACCGAGCGGGCGATACTGTATTTCCAAATAAGGTTGGATCGATGTCCAATGATCAAGAATAAAGGCCAGATTTTCTAAGAAAGATCTGCTCTCTTGTGGAAGTGGTTGTCGAATACGAGAGAATGATATTGCCTCAAAAATCATTTGCTTTCATTTGATTGACTGTCATTGCAAAACAAATATTATTGCCTTGATGATAATATATGAGAAAAAAACTAAGACCAAGAGAGATAGTCCATAATCAACCTAATAACTTCATATTTAAACCATTACATATTTTCAAATAAATTTATCCTTATTTTCGGCAAAGGGGACTATTAACATTGGCAAATAGAAATAAATCCAAAACATTTATATTTTTTCTAATGGTTAGTAGAGAATTAGAACAGATTTTGTTAGCTGGTGGGAAAGAAAATAAAACGTTTGCATAATACAAAATACCGTTTTTTAATTCAGAGATGCGAGAAATCTAATTACTCTACTTCCGCTGCTACTAATTGAAGTGTGCGAAGAAGCAAAGAATCTATCCAAATAATACAAAAACCGTAATATTGTCAACAAATCGGTCCTTTCTCTTGTAAATGTGCGAAAAAAATTTGGAACAAAGTGTATCACACAAGCGCAACTTCATGTTAAATAAGTTACGAATTCTCCACATTATGAAATCAAAAAATTAATTGTGAGAACGTTGATTTCAAAGGAGTTGATAAGAAATTATCTTTACTTGGGCAAAAAATGCTTTTTTTATTCATTAATTCTGGCAATTTTGTCCATCAATTTTGGTACCAACGTCTGACGGCATCCCTCTTGATTCCTATTGCTTCTTCCAAAGGGCTCTTTAACTGAAAGTTTGTTTTTCCCTCTTTGCGGATACCCTTTGTGGATACTCTTTTGTTTCCCATCTTTGCGGATACTTAAAGAACAAAAGAATCTGGTTGCTTCTTATATTGTTGGATAGAATCTGACAGCTTTGGTATTGGTTTTATATCCTATTTTAGACGGGATTTGTTTAGATTTGACTTTCCAGTGCTATTGTTCTTGTTTGTATGCAAACTTTGCTTGTTAATTCCCTGTTAAAATCCTCATTGTGAAGGTATATTACACATTAAAAGCTATTTTACTAGCCACGTCTTCTTCTTACATTTAATCCAATTTATTAAAAATCGGGATTTGAAAAAGTGGATTAAACTTTCAATTTGGTCAAGCTGCGGGCTTAAATGCTTTTGAATGGCACCAACAATGAATCGAATAAAAAGGTCAATTTTGTAAAAACAATTCAAGCAAAAAAGTGTTATTATTATTACATTATCAGATAACCTATTTGAACGACGCCTTTGAATTTTCTTTTTCTCCGTTTTTATCTAAATTAATCTTTATAAAATTATTAAACGAATTTTGTAAAGAAAAGTGAAGAGATGAAAGCCTAGATCAGGTTTCTTGACTTATTTTGCTTTCTTTTTACTTTTTTCGTTTTCGATCTTCTGGTCGCTAGGAAAATTACCTTATATTATATTGAATAAAAAACGGGATATTTGGGTGGTAAAAATGCTTGCTGATATTTACCTTTCGAAATGATTTCATTTGCTGATATGAAGTAAGATATTTGTTAATGCGAAGTAAGATATTTGTTGCTACGAAGCAAAATATTTGTTAATATGCATTAAATATTTGTTAATATGCATTAAATAGTTGTTACTATAAAGTAAGATATTTGTTAATATGAAGTAAGATATTTGTTAAAATGAAGTAAAGTATTTGTTAATATGAAGTAAGATACTTGTTACTATGAAATAAGGTAATATTTAATCATCATCATCATCATATTCAACCATTATCTATCCACTGCTGGATGAAGGTCTCTCCAAATGCTTTCCACACAAGTCTATCCTGGGCCATTCGTTTCCACGTCACCCCAACCTGTTTTCTTATTTCATCCACCCATCTAGTTTGAGGACGTTTTCTAGGTCTTCGGTGGTCTCTTGGAATCCAGTTCAGAATTTCTGTTGTCCATCGTTGATCAGTTCTTCTTGCAATATGCCCAGCCCATCGCCATTTCAGCCCTTTTACTTTAACAATGATGTCCTCTACTCTAGTTTGCTCTCTCACCCAAGTGTTTCTTTTTCGATCTCTCCTAGTTATTCCAAGCATGCACCTCTCCATGCTCCTTTGCGTTGTCTGTAACTTTCGTATTGCTCCAACTGTTAGACTCCATGTCTCTGATCCATAAGAGAGGACTGGCAATACACACTGGTTGAAGACCTTTCTTTTTAGACACAAAGGCAATTTCCCCTTCAGGATAAAACTGTTTCTTCCAAATGCACTCCAGCCAAGTTTAATACGTCTGTTGAGTTCTTTCATAATGTTGCCATCCATTGAAATCAGCTGGCCAAGGTAAATATATGAATCAGCAATTTCTAGCTCAATGTTGTCAACTTGTATTTTTGTTTCCTCTACAAAATTATTGAACATGATCTTAGTTTTTTGTAGGTTCATCTTGAGTCCAACTTCTTTACTTCTAGTTGAGAGCTCCTGTACCATGTCTTGGAGTTCTGATGGGTTCGTTGAAAAAATAACAATGTCATCAGCAAACCGCAGATGATTTAAATATTCACCATTTATTTTTATTCCCTTGTTATTCCAATTTATCAGCTGAAAAATCATCTGTAAAGCTGAAGTAAAAAGTTTTGGAGAAATGGTATCTCCCTGCCTCACACCTTTACCAATTTTGATAGTTTTGGTATCTTTATGTAACCGAAATTTTGCACTTGCATTTTTATACACACGTTTCACCATGTCAATGTACACATCCTCGATGTCTGTTGATCTTAAAGAGTTGATGACTGCTGATGTTTTAATAGAGTCAAAGGCCTTCTCATAGTCAATAAATGCAACACACAATGGAAGTTCATATTCATGTGTTCTTTCAATTAATTCTCTTAATACTTGAATATGGTCCACTGTACTGAATCCACTTCGAAATCCAGCTTGTTCTCTTGGTTGAGCTGCATCTAATTTTTTCTGCAGGCGATGTGTTAGCACTTTTGTGAAGATTTTATAAATAGCAGGTAACAAGCTAATTGGTCGGTAATTTTTCAAATCCTCTTTATCACCTTTTTTATGCAAAAGAATTACTGTTGCAGAATCCCATTGGTTTGGTATGTTACCGCTGTTAAGACATTTGGTAAAGAATTTTGCAAGTATGTCTTCTACATATTCTCCAGCTTCTTTTAGGATATCTAATGTAATACCATCATCACCAGGGGCTCTTCCTTTCTTCATATTTTTTATTGCAAATGAAACTTCTTCTTTTAAGATTTTAGGAGCTGTTCCTTCGACTATTTCAATGTCTTCGTTTAATCCACTGTTACTTTCGTATAGATTTTTGTAGAATTCTTCAACTCTTCTAAGTATTTCTTCCCTATTTCTTGTTACGGTGCCATCCTCTCCTTTTAATGCAATGATGTGTTTCTTCCCAACAGATAAACTTCCTTTAACAACCCTAAGGCTCTTGTTATTTTCAATGGCTTTCCTTACTAGCTCACAGTTGAATTTTCTTATGTCTTCTTTCATGCTTTTGCGCAGAGTTTTACAAAGTTCTATGTACTCAATCCTGGAACTGGTATTTTGATTGTCCACCTTCATATCTCTTCGCCTTTTCATGAGCTGTTTCGTCTTCTCAGATAATTTGCTATTGTGCTTTTTACAGGTTACACCACCAATTTCCCCAGCAGTTTCAACTATTGTCTTAACAATGTTTTCATTTGCTTCTGAGATATCAATTTCTTCAATAAGTCCTTCCAGTGCAGAAAAGCGATTTTTTAATTCCAACTTGAATGCCTCGGTATTTACTTTCAGTTTCATTAGATCCACCCTCTTACTTACTTGTTTCCTAATGAGCTTCTGTCGTTCTAATTTAGTATTTAAGTGCACTTTACATCTCACCATTCGATGATCACTTCCAGTATTAAATCTGTTCAGTACGCTGCAATCTTCAATAATTGATTTCTTGTTTGCCAGGATATAGTCAATTTCACTAGTTCCCCCATTTGGGTGTTTCCATGTCCATTTTCTTTGCGGTTTCTTCTTAAAAAATGAATTCATGATGCTAAGATTTTCAGCTTCTGCAAATTCGATGAGTTGATCGCCACGTTCATTCCTTTCCCCATATCCGTATTTACCAACCGATGTCTCTCCTTGTTCCTGTTGTCCAATTCTTGCATTGAAATCCCCCATGATGAGCTTGATATGTTGTTTCCCTTTGGTGTGTAACTCTTTGATTTCTTCATAAAATTCTTCAACCTCTTCGTCGGTATGGCTTGATGTTGGTGCATATACCTGTACTATCTGAAGTTGGTATCGCTGGGTTAGTTGAACAACAAGCCTCGCTGCTCGATCTGATGTACTTTCAACTTCCAGAAGACAGTCTTTAATTCTTTTGTTGATTAAGAAGCCAACACCACTTGTTCTTCCAGTTTCCGTTCCTCTATAATAAAACAAATGTCCACTTTTAAGTTCCACCAACTCTTCACCTTTTCTTCTAACTTCACTGAGTCCTACAATGTCCCATTTGATCTTGTCTAGTTCCTCTTCCAATTCCTGAAGTTTTGCTTCAGAAGCAAGGGATCGTCCATTATACGTTGCCAAGGTCAATAACAAACGGCAGCCTGGGCCATTCCAGTGATTCTTAGCACCCCCTGCTTTCATGCCACACTGACCGCTGCCTTGATCAGGAGCACTCCAGCACCTGGAGACTAGGGGCCATGGTTTCTGGTGTGTCAACATAATGGAGGAATTAGCCATAATTTCACCACGCTGGCTAGACGGGTTGGTGAATTAGCCCTCCCCTTCCGCCTTTCTATCCGTGTAGCAAATATTAATTTGCCACATAAATAGAAAGCTCAGCCTGCACCACTTGAAGGCGGGGTAGGACACTGAGAAATTATGAATTGATTAGTTAAGTATGACGATTGGTCATTAATCTTGAAATCAAC
>QLNU02015189.1:0-15558 GCA_006491805.2 Dysdera silvatica
GCTTTTCCATGTCCATTTTCTTTGTGGTTTCTTCTTAAAAAATAAGTTCATGATGCTAAGATTTTTAGCTTCTGCAAATTCGATGAGAGTTGGTCACCATATTCATTTCTTTCCCTGTATCCGTATTTACCAACCGAAGTCTCTCCTTGTGGGGATGGGCTGGGCATATCGCAAGAAGAACTGATCAACGATGGACAACTGAAATTCTCAACTAGATTCCAAGAGACCGTCTTAGACTTAGAAAATGTCCTCAAACTAGATGGGTGGATGAAATAAGAAAACAGGTTGGGGTGACGTGGAAGCGAATTGCTCAGGATAGACTTGTGTGGAAAGCATTTGGAGAGACCTTCATCCAGCAGTGGATAGATAATGGTTGAATATGATGATGATGATGATGATATATCAACAACCAGTTTCAATCCACTGCAGGATGAAGGTATCTCTGATACCACACATACACGTAGTACAGTGAAAGAAATATAGAGTATCCAGGATGAGGACGGCGCCCGTTTTTCTCCTAAAAACAAAAAGCTCTAGTATGAGCTAATAAATGTGGGTGTCAGAAAGGAAGCGGCCATAAGCTCACCACGTTGGCCAGACGAGTTGGCAAGTTGGACCTACAGTTTAACGAAGGTGGTTCCGAACTTCGGTTACCACAGCCGAAGCCCTGCTGTAAGGGGGAACTCGTTGTTATACATGTTTTGTGTGTGTGTGTGTGACCCTTTTGTTTCTTTGTCACCCTCCTTGTATATATATATACGTCACCGTCATTTCCATGAAAAAGCGGTCGGTTGGATGGATGGTCTCTAAATAGAGGTAAATTTAGCATTAGGTCTATGATTGGGAAGAAATCCGTTTCCAAATAAAGTGGTCGTTAAGGGAGGTGATCGCTGCATAGAAGTTTTATTGTGTGTGTGTAATGAGTTACATTATATTTCATTTCGCGTTGAATCATCGCAGAGCTGAAGTGTCGGTGCGCTGAACTGTCGTGACACCGGTTGAACTTACAAAACTTTAGTTAACTCGCTTTGCATGTTTACCTGAATTTATAGTAAAATTTGCTGTATGTAGTTTTTCGAAAGAAATCAGTTTTGATGCTATATTGAGGTGTTCCAAACCCGTAGAAAGGATAAGAGATATCAGATATCCTAGAATTATATGCATAATTTTTCAAAACAAAGAAATTCTTTGCAATTGAAATGATCAAAATCAGAATATATCGATATAATTGGTAAATAAGTTCTCTAAACCCTGCTTTGTAATATAATCTCGTTTTTTATGAGCTATTTTGTGCATATTAATTTTTGATGACTTACAAAAGGCATTAGTAATTGTTGTGCAAATTTTTTTCATGATCCTAGGGGAAAAACCTTCGGCAGGAGGATATTTCGTAATCATCAGCTCTGGCCTATATTTTTAGGTATGATTGACAGGTGGTAAAATATATATTATGGTTTCCTTTATATTGCATACAGAAAGTAGTTAAGTATTTTTTGTTTTCCAATGATAATTTCCATCAGAGCCGGCGCTAAGGGGAGACGAACTGGGCATTCACCCTGAGCGGCAGATGTTAACGAGGGCCAAAATGGGATTAAACCACACAAACTGTAAAGTATGGTCAGTCATTTTGAGGCGGCGTAATGCCTAGCGCCGGCTCTGACTTCCACTGATAATTTCTAGAAAAACAAATCAGTGCTAAATTAACTACAGATCACTATCGGCGTTTATAATAAAAATAGTTATGGATATATGTAATAATAACATACGGATAGAACCCCGATTTTATAAATTTCTTTAATCAAATTTCCCAAAATATTTTATTGAATGACCAGCTACTGATGTTGTTATTTTTGTGTTTGTGAGGCGGTGTTAAATGTATATTTGGACAGGAGAATTGGAATCCTTTACTTTTCACTCATTGTTCCGGTTTTCATATTATTATCATTATACAAGGTGAATTTAATTGACCGCACTTCCGATGCATTTTTGAAATCCTTATGTTATTATAAGCTTATTTGCAAATCATTGTTCGGTCGAAAAATGGAATTTTATATATATATTTTTTATTTTTTTCGAGCGGACTATATTTGCTGATTCAGTGAATCATAGGTTAGTGGAGGCCAACCTTATTTTTAAGATTACATGCCCACTTGGCGCGATATTCCATTTGTTGAACCAAATTAGTATAAGATTTATTACGGCAGTATTTCGTTCCAAGAAAATAAGTTTAATTATTGGTTTTATGACTATTCAACACAGAATAGACTGAACGGAATGATTTCATATTTTGGCTAGAAACTGATTACGCATATAATAAATTGGGTAGAAGTGAATTGTAATCTATAGCATTCGCCAAGAAAGCTCGCCAAACTCTTAAATGCAATTTTCGAAAGTAAACAAACTAGTTTGGCTGAAATTATTTCACGAAAACATTCACGTGCGGAATTCGAAATAAAAATGAATGTCTCTCTTATATAGTTGCAACTTGCAATGCGATTATAAAAATTAAAGTAATTTGTTTTCTGCTATAACTTTCAGAAATAAAATGAAAGGAATATAGAACTTCAATTTAACAAATAGAGAAAAAAATAACTTTACAGCTACTTCAAAATCTAATACGTTTAAATTTAACAGGTGAACGCAATTGCTGTATTACTGAGCGTATTGTAAACTTTTAGAATACACACCGCGTTCGCTTTTTCACATTTTTCGACCAACTAGCTACCTCGCCACGTGTTGCCAAAAAGGTTTCAATTGGCTCTATTTTAACTTTTAACACTTAATTTCTCGATTTCCATGGGAATATAGCTGCTAATTTTCATACATTAAGGATTTTAATGTGTCTACATTAAGCTCAATTAAATTCGTTAGATTCGGCGTGTGAGCTCGGGGTAGGGGGGGTTACTTGTGAGTTTTCCTGACTTTCTCAGTCTGTAATGTAAATACGAGCCAATCTCCTAAAAATTCCTCCAATAATGCAATCCTCTCTCTCTCTCCTGGGGTGGGGGGATGCCTACACGCTTCCCCTACTTCCCAGGTCCTGTAAAAACTTGAGAAAAGCAACAAAAATTGAATATTATATTCAAATTTAGCCTTCTTATAAAGACCGAAGTATAGGAGGGGGCAACATAGGGTGAAGTCCAGGCCCCCACCACAAATAATTAATAGGCTACGTATTTTTGTACGAGAAAAAGAGGAATCTTGACTTTGTGCCAGTGGAACTCGTAACGTGTCTTATGTTCAGTGTATCTATTGGATAAAGTGAAAGAAAATACAATGTTTCAGTAACGTACGCAAAAAAATTTTAAGGGGTTATATACGTGCTAAGAGTAGAGTTGTGAAAAACCCGGAAATTTTGGGCACATTGGAAACTTTGAACATAGAAACCAAGATAAGAAGGAGCCTGTACCCTTCCTACTGGTCGATTTTGTCGAATTCACCAATAGGAAGAAAGGTACGGACGGACTATTTCCTTTATTCTAGCTATCTTGATTTCGCCCATCAAAGTTTTAATGTCCAAAATTCCCGGGAATTTACAACCTAGCAAGGGGTAAGTTTGGCAATCAAAATTTAATTGTATACAGGAAAACAAAAGGTCAATGGAGTTATGACCCCACCAATCCCGGTGTACTTTTACAAATAGCTTTTATGTTACAACTACCAAATGAATACCATTATCACCCCTCCCCACCCCAACCAAGCAGGTTTTAAACACAAAAAGATAAAAATATTACTACTGATAGGTTGTACAAAAAGTGCTCACGAACTTGATTTACAACTTTGTAATAATTTTATGAAAGTCTCTGATTGGAGCATAGCTTGCCTACCCTCTACCCACAAAAGAAAAAAAAAGAAAAATAGATAAGCTTCGGAACAATTGATTAGCTCTAATACCATCAATCAGATAATAACAATTATTAACGCTGTATTAGGGTAAAAGGTCACTAAATTAAAAATTTACAGGACGGTGCATAAGCATTCCCAGAAAGTGGAAGGGGGTGAGGTTTATTTCAACCCACAATCCAGAATATTAACCATGTTAAAAAAAATGCACATTAAAACGTAGGCGATAGAGGTTAAACCCCCGTCACCCCTCTCTCCGCCTTCAGGATAGCTTAGTGGGACGGTGTCTGAAAGTTCTCTAGTTCATAATATTCAAGAGCTATTTGAAGCCTTTTATTATTTATTAATTAAAAAGAGATTTAAGAAATAATGATAGGCCGCCAATTCTAACAAACTTTTTCATCCTCGCGCGTAAGAATACCGCAAATTTTACTTTTGTTGTTCGTAACATGATGAAGATGGCTTGCAAAGTCGCCAAATTGGGCTTACCCTTTGGTGAAACTAGTCCAATCAGTGAACAGGTGGCTATTTCAAAATAGCCTGTATAATGGCTAATAAATTCAATCCTGCATACTAAAATATTATAATATTACCACTTGAATTTTAGCACAATAAACTGGAAAATTTATATAAAGGAACTTACATTAGTAATTATTCCCAAAATAAACTTCATTTGGAGGTGCTCAAAAAACGGTTTATAGTTATTTCCTTCGTTTTACAATATCTCTGTTCATTAAATATCCATCGTAAAATATTTAGCACATTAAATACAAAATCATCAGTATCATTCATTGCCTCAAAAAAGCATTTATTGTGAATTCTGTATTATATATTTTGAAAGGAGTGAGGGCAGTGGCAGTTCTAGGCTAGGGCCGGGGGGGGCCATGGACCCATAGATATAACCAGATTTTACTATATTGCCTATATGCACGGGTGCCGCCAGCGGCGTCCGTGTACATGGGCAAGAATTTTCGCCCCCCCCCAAATTTTTTTGTCTAGAACCGCTACTGGGTGAGTGTTCTCGGTAATTTTCACCGATTTCAGGTACTGGAAAGTGTTTAATCGTGTTCACCTCAGCTGAAAATATACCCCTTATCATTTTTTTTTTTTTCGAATTTTGAATTTTTCCCCCTTGTTCGCCAAAAGCGAGTAAATTGTGTGTGTGCGTATACATATATACAGGGTGTCCCAAAAGTCCGGCAACCCCCAAATATCTGGAAAAATACCCTTCGGAAAGAAAAATAGAAAATACATGTTCAATATTTTTTATAAAACTATCTGATGATGCCAAACTTGACCCCCTCCACGACCCCCTCATTGGTAGGGGAGGGGCAACTTTGAAATCTTAAATGGGAAGCCCCATTTCTTATTGCAAATTTTAATTATGCAGAGAAAATACATAGCTTTGACCTACGATTTTTAATTTTTACACTCAAATATGGCGCTATAATCGATAAAAATGGAAGAGTATAAACGTTTGAAAATGGGAATATCTTGAGAAATACATTTCGGATCGAAAAATAAAAGAATACGTGTTCAATATTTTTAAAAAAGTTATCCAATGAATTTACTGTATTTAGGGTAAATCCGGGTTACATGCCTCACTTTTTTTAAAATCGATATTCTGAGACCCATGGCGCACAAACATGAAATTTACTTAGTCATAATAATTAATACACTTTTAAAAAACATATATATTAGTAAAATATAATTTACAAAAAATTCAATAAGCCGCTGTAATTTATTTTTTAACACCCTTCGTTGCGGCATCTCTGCCGAGTATGTCGGGTGTTACGCCGCACCATGAGGCTTGCCGCGCTTCGTATAGTAAATGAATTTACTTCCTATCAAATACGTTTCTTCAAAAACTATGTTATGAAAAAATAGAATAACTGAAATTGCGATTTTATAAAACATAAAAAATTGACTGAATTCAAAAAACATTCGCTGTTTTTATTTTGCACTCATTTTCAGAATCGGAACAAACATGGACAAAATAATGACATAAATGAATTACTTTTTTTTTCAAATAGGCTGGACTAATTTTTTAATCTATTCTCTCTCCCACAGTCGGCACAAAACTCATCGAAAATCGTACATTCTGCATGAAGCCATCGCTAACTTACATATAGCACACCGTAACCATTCGCATCTTTTTGTTGTGTGACGATAATTTTCTTCATATTCCTTGTATGTATTTACATCCAAAGTTTCTGATGACCCAACTTCACTTTCCTTTCTTTTATGCATCTCATTAAGACTACATCTGGCTTTCTCTATTGCAATGGAATCAAACTCAGAGATATCATCAATTTCAGAACTAGTACTATGACTATTTGATTCATAATCTAACCACCTTCTTTAGTTATTTCTATTTCTTTCTTTTCCAACTTTCTTCTCCAACACTTTCTTTTAACGGTCTTCTGTTTTCTGCAATGGTTAAGACAAGTGCCTATTTCTTCGTTGCTTTTCCTTTTTTCTTTATTTAATTTTGGAATTGGAGATATTGCATGCAAATGTTTCGATGGAATTGTAATATTCTTTTCAGGCAAACCTTGACTGGTGGATGGCTCTGTATCTGCAAGGTCTTATGCTTTCGACTCAAGTGCATGTTTATGCGATGGTTCCATTCTCAATAATGACGAAAAAAAAAAGAATTTTGGAGAGCTTTTTATGAATTTGGCGGATTTTTTGAAAACTTTGATGATATTTTTATGTATTTGTAAGAAAAGAAAATTATAATTAAATTGGAGACATTTGGCTAGGATTTGCGATTATATTTAACGGCATTTGGCGCAAAATAACAAAAAATTCTAAAAATTAAAATTAACATCCGAAAGAATACGCGCGGCGTATGTTTCTGATTTTAACTGCGGCATGTATACCAATTTGTAAGGTATAGATGCCACACCCCACGCCTTCCTGATCTTAAATTCAAACATGGCGAAATAAAAATAAGAACTCTTTATACTAAGACTATTCTTAGCTCAAACAGGGAATCCACTGACATCGTTAAAGTCTTAGCTGTAATATACAAAATAGGGTAGCACACGAAAATATTTCATAATAAACTCTATAACTCACCTTATATATTTGTTAATTTAAAAACAAAAAGGCACAGGAACACGATGTTTTTACCAAACACGCTTCAAATACTAAATGGCGCACATTTGGTATTTTTTGCAGTGTCATCTCACAGCCCATTTCAAAACTAGAGGGAATGCGCAATCTATACCTAATGCGTCATGTAAACCGGATTTACCCTATGTGAAAAATATATTATATAATTAAACTACATATATTTTTTATATTCCCCCAAACAATTATCATTATTAAGTCATTTTAATTTATTGTGAGTAATTACTAATTTCGGAAGGATTATTTTACTTTTTCGTGGTTGGCAACACTGCTTACAAAGTGAAAAAATATGCAACCGTAACCTAATTTATAAATTCATAAAAATCCAGCTTAAAATCTGTTCTTTTGCACAGAGTAAACAAAAAAATTCTATTTCAGTAGCACACACTATGGAAATGAAGGACACTTAAGAAAGCATGGAAAATATACACACTGTTATAAAATATGACCAGCCTAAATAGAAAATGTGTGTTAATCTAGAAATGATATATCCCCGCTTTTCAGACTTTAAGGAGGGCGCACAAAACTTTGTTGCTTTCTCTGTTTGTAAGAGTAGATAGAGCCACAGAACTCCTCTACGAAACAAAAGCCTGACCCAAATGAGATGTTATAATTTTTAAAAGGAATAATGTGAAATCTAAGCCTCTCATCGATCCCGCTGATGTTTTCCACTCATTTTATATCAAACTGGAGTTAATGTAAAACTTTGTAAGGATTAAAAACACACTGACATACGCAGGAGGGGGGGTTGATGGATCTTGTAACCCCCTTGCGATTAAATTTTGTATATATACGTAATTGTTACGTAATTTTTATATATGCGTAAAATATGAACATATGGGGTTATTGCTTCGCTCTGTAATTAGAGTTGTAAAAACCCGGGAATTTTGGACACATTGAAAACTTTGATGGGAAGAAACCAAGATAGCTAGAATAAAGGAGATAGTCCCGTCCGCGCCTTACTTTCTATTGGTCGATTCGACACAATCGACCAATAGGAAGAAAGGTGCGGACAAGACTACCTCCTTTATTCTAGTTATTTTGGTTTCTATGTTCAAAATTTCCAATGTGTCCAAAATTCCCGAGTTTTTTACAACTCTATCTGTAAGCCTCCCTATCATGAACTTTCTACGTACGCCCATGTATAGACAAAACCAGTAATGGCTTTTGTACTTACAGAAAAAAATGTAAAAAGTAAACGATGCCAAACTCAAAGAAGGGATCATTTTTTTCGTCCTCATTTTAAAAAGCTACTGAATGATAATATCTTCAAAGACAAATTTAATATAAAAGAGCGTGCTGCATGGAAATTGTTTACATCTGTGGTCAAGAGTTTTCTAGTGGGAATCAAAAAGTGGAAAATTACCAACTTATTCAGGATTTTCACAAGAACTATGAAAATCTTGAGTGCCGGATGTCTTTAAAGATCCATTTCTTGCATTCACGTATAAATTTCTATCCTGAAATATTATGAACTGTTAGTGATGAACAAAGAAATAGAATACGTCGGTGAAGTCGTGACGTCACAACATGGTTGCTGGGCACAAGCAGCAGATTGGGCCCATTGACTTAACATTGACGATCGTAGTAATTAGCATTTCTTAAGCTTGCAAATAAAAATGGGTTTATATTTTGTAGCTTGTTGCAACCACCGGACTGTCGGGAATAAATGTTCTTTTTATAGATTCCCAAAAGACAAACGCAAACATGCTCTTTGGGCAAAAATGTCCAGGTATCTATAATTTCTATCAAAGGTCATTCAAATCACATCAACCGGGGCATTGACCTTTAATTTTCAGATTCCAATGATTTTTGATTTATATTTACCTATGGAGCAAATTGCAAATTTTCATAGTTTTCGGAGGTTCCGTTTTCCTGGAATTAATTTTTGGAAATTAAAAAATAAAATAACTTTTTCAGTGATCTTGAGTCACATTCATGTAAATATCTAAGCACCTGTTTTAGCTAGAAAGTTCATCTTGAGCTCATTTTAAAGCCCTCTATATGCGCTTTCTCTGTGATATACATATGTACTGAGAAGATTTTTTTATCGTTTTTAAAATATATATATATATAAAAACTCAAAACAGAATTTTTGAAATAAAAAAAAAAAATTATATATATATATATATATATATTAAAGGAAAACTTCATTTGAGTACTTTTGCACGAATTCAGGGGATGGGACAATAATGAGATCAATGTTTTAAAAAAAATCTTCCCAACTGCATTAGAATTTAAAAAAATAAATAAATTCTGCCTGTATTTTCAAATAGTTCACAAAATAGTCATTAGCCATTAACTCTTCCAATTATATTTTAGAGTAAGTCACAAAATGTAGGAATGTGAAGTTAGTTATATAGTACCGTGCCTCTCTCTTCGCCCCAAGATTTTTTTTTCTGTATTCGCCTATACGTTGGACCAAATTTCTGATATTAACGTAAGAGAATTAGGAAGCTGAATTTTAAATTTAGTGGTTTGTTTAATAAATTTTTATATCTAGTTTTTATTCAAACTTTTGTGTTCATGTATGTTACAAAAGCATTTAATTTGTTGTATTTCATTTGGGTTTTTTTTTTTTGGTGGAGGGTTAATATATGTATATATATTCAAAACATGTCCATATACTTTGGGTAGTTTTGTTCAGAATTCTTGTTCTATTAATAAGTCTTGATGCCGCAATCATTTTCTTTAAAAAATGTTTTGATCTTTTATGAAAATCAATTCTTTTCTCCTTAAATTTACAGTTTTGATTTTATAGATCTTTAATTTTCCATTTATTTTTTGTCTGTTGGGTATATGGCAGAATATGTAATAACTTGAACCATAATTATAACCCCCATCAACGACGTAGTCAGGTTTTTGTTAAGGCTGGCCCCTTAAAATAAATTTTTATAATTTATTTATTTTTTATTTCCTTGAAGTGGGGTACGACCAAGCCCCCCTGAAAAAAAACGGATCTTGTATATATACACACTGAAAGAACAATTTATCTTCTTCGTTCATGAAATTATTGAAAAAAATTTAATTTGTTACGAATCTGTCAAGTGTTTTTATGGCCCTTTAATTTCCTGCAAAAATTTTTTTATAAGCGCACTGAGAGTTACACAGCAAAATATGTATCGCTTCCAGAAAAATAATATACGTGCATATAATAAATTGCTCTTTCAGTACATGTGTATATATATGCATACATAAACGCAGACTGGGTACAGTATCTGAATACTATATACTTTACTCTTCATGGAAGCATGAATTTGTTCTCGCATTTCTTCATTATCAGGGTCATAAAAAAAAGATCGAACATGTGAAGAACGTATAGCGTTTTCTGCACGTTCGATCAGTTTCGGCTGATCCGAAAAAAACACGGAAATTTCATAAAACGAGAACATTTTAAATCTATCTCATAAGCATAACATAGCAAATGGCAGTTTGTTTGTGCCCAGCGCCATATTGAAACGTCACACTTCACCGACGTATTCACCCGAACATTCGAACCACGGAAGAAAGATATCCAGGCAGATGGAATCCAGTAATGTTGGCTGTGTGGTGAAAGTATGTAAATCAATGAAAGAATATAGATGGCAACACAGATATTCATGGTCCAGGAGAAAGTATGTCGCATCGAGTGAAAACTACAATAGTAACGAAGAAATTAAATAAAAACAAGCTTTGTAGTGTTTTAAAACATTTTATTGCTGTACGATAAAAACTTTTTCTTTGAATAAATGATCGTTGTGTTAGTATTAATTTCGTGACCGGTTCTTTTTGAGCATCTTCTACTGAAGGAAAATAAACAATAAGGCTGGAATAAATAATTGTTCCCGCCTTAAAAAAAAAAAGGGGTCGTTCCTATACAGGTGCCTATTCCTGAGAAGGAAGATATCCCAATTTATAGATGATTTATAAATATAAAAAAGAAATACTTTTTGATAATTTTTTTTTCTTATTTTATATTGGAGTGCTCTATAAATAGGATGCTTTTAATTTTCAAACTGCAATCTTGTAAATGAGTGTTAAACTGTAATTTAGCAAAAAAATATTTATTTTCATTACCCATCTATACATACATACATATTAAAATTTACTGTAAATCAATCAGCAATCAAAAAACGATTATGATGGAAATTTTTCATAACATTTGAATTCAGAAAAAAAACACCGACTAATGTCATAAAAGAAGTTCAAATTTGTTGACTAATGTAATGGGATGATGTGCAATTTAGATATGCTGCATACATATATTTGGATAAATCAGAAGCTCTATTTTTGCTGAACATTTTAGATAGGGTGTTAGATAAATCCGTTTCATCTTGATATTTAAGAAGTTGGTGAAGTAGAGGACCCAACATATATTTTCTGTTTCAAAATTGGATTCAGCCAAAGCTGAAGTTTCAAAAATCATGTCAAGAATTTTGACTACAAAAATTTTCTACAGATATCCATTACTATAGACAATGATCACGAAACTCGTGAGATTTCATTTTCAACCTCGTAACTACTGACCGTTGTCTCAGTATGGTTGCTCAATAATGCTCCAGCCAAAGAAATTGATTCAGGCTTAAGATAAAACCTGACCGTGGGAAATTGTTATCAATTCATCTAAGCTTAACAAAAACAGATCTCCATAAACTATAAATTTCGTAGTCTAACACTGTAAGTGTATTAGACGTCTGAATAATAGATTGTGACAGTTTTCAAATTGTGTCGTTATGCCAACTAAACTATTTTGAATAACATTGTGTTGGATGGGCAGTAGGAATGATTTTGGAATATGGCAGTACGTCGAGAATAACTTCATGCAGGCTGCGACAGAGTAGCTTGATCAAGTGTGAAAACTGCAACTTTTGAACAGTAGAAATCGTTTTTACAGTTAGATTGTAATAACAGGATGCATCTTCCTAGATCAGGGGTCTGTAACCTTTTTCAGTTTAAGTGCCAATTTTGCTTATTCTTGTAGGCCCATGGGCCGCACTACTGTATCAGCAATATTAGGACTGGACAAAGGGGAATCCAGCGAGGCGTAGGGGGAACCACCCCTGGATCAGCTTTCGTTGCAGTTTCCTTTAAATTCTCTATGTTGGTTTTGCACACCCACCCAAAAATATTTTATGGATCCGCCTCTGGGACTGAATATATATAACGATGTAAAATACGCATAGAAGTAAAAAACATTTACAATACTTTTAGTTGTTAATATATAAAGCGAAATCAAACCTTTTAGTGAGATTTTTGGCACTGTTTATTTTTAACAAGCCTATCGATATTAGTTCTTATTGTTGATGTTGAACCCTAAGAGAGTTTTCAAGCTGGATGCCAATTATTTCTGGTTCGTAATTGTTAATTTTACCAACTTCATTCTTGAAAAAAAAACCCAGCTGTTTGCAGGCACACTGGCATACGCAGAGAGGGGTTGATGGGGATTATAACCCCCACTGGGAAGAAATTTCGTATACAGGCTGTTTCTAAATTCATGGGACAAACTTCTAGGGGTTGTTGGGGACACAAAATAAGGCATATTTGCCCATATCCCCGTGTCCGCAAGGGGGCCGGTTTGGCTGTAGAGAGTAACTACTGTTCACGATCATGTCGTTGCTACGTAGCCAATTACATGCATTAAATACAATTTTTGATACATAACTTAAGCGATTGAGCTAATAATACAGTAGAGACAAAGAAATCCGGAATTTTGTTTCTTAATCCTGATCTGTGCCATGTAGTGAAAATAAGCCTAAAACTGCCTTTTTTAACACACTAGAAAACAGTTGGGAACTGTCAAGTATGTCCAATATGTGAAGGACATAAAAAAAAAAAAAAATTTTTGTTCAGTAACTTTTTTCCCAAAAATTAGCCGTTCGGGCACTACAGTGAATTTAGTGTTTGCATCCACCTCCTTCAAGGTTTCCACGAATGGCTACAAGGCGCCATTTCAAGAATTTCTAAAATCATTTAATGTCAATTAAGTGTGCCGTTAAAGGTGCATTCATAAAATTCCGGTGAATTTAACTGATTTTAAAAAGTCGCCAGGGAGAGCCCGACGTCCGTTAACATTAAATGACTTTAAAAATTCTTGAAATGGTTGAAATTGTAGCTACTTGTGGAAACCTTGAAGGTGGTGGATGCAAAAAGTAAATTTGCTGTATTGCCCGAATGGCTAATTTTTGGAAAAAAAAACTCACTGAACAAAAAATGTTTATTTTGATGTTCTTCACCTGTTGCACATACTTGGCAGTTCCCAACTCTTTTCTAGTGTGTTAAAAAAGGCAGTTTTAAGCTTTCCTTCACTACATATTAACATAAATCAGGATCAGGAACTTAATTCCAGATTTCTTTGTCTCCACTAGATCATTAGCTCAATCGCTTAAATTAAGTATCAAAAATTGTGTTTAATTCATGTAATTGCTACGTAGCACTGACATAGATGTAAACAGTAGTTATACTCTACAGCTAAACCGGCCCTTTTGCGGACAAGCTTACATAGGCAAATATGCTTTATTTGGTGTCCCTAACAACCCCTAGAAGTTTTTCTCTGAATTTAGAAACACCTAAATCATTAATGTCAGCCAATTAGAATTAATGGCAAGATAAATTACATTCCAAATTAGTGCATTCGAATTGGGTAGAATATAAGTTTAACTTGGGGGGTTGGTAAGCCTGTAACCCCTTTATGAACTTCCTACCTCTCTTTTGAATAGCTTCGAATAGTAGCATTGTCAGAGCCCATGCAGTCCAATCCGGTTGGGAAGCTATTCTTATCGACATATTCGAAAGAATTGCAAGAATTTGAAGTTGAATTTTTAATCACTATGCAGCTGCAAATCAATAAAAGCCACCTAATGCCTATATATGCTAGAAAACTAAAATAAAACACGATTGGAGGAAGACCATATAACTTTATTTCTCTAGCGTTTAGATATTCATCTCGCTCCGGAATCGAAATACTCGATTGAATGGGCTGGAGGGCATGGGCCTTATTTTTATGTGAAACAACTTGTATTTTTTCATGAGCTAGCGGGCCGCAAGTTGAAGACCGTTGTTCTAGATGATTTTTTGTATCTTTTATAAGGCTACCTTTCATAATCTATACAAAAAATAGTTTACTTTGACATTCCTGCCATTTTTAGTTTGAAGTGAATGTCTGTCTGGTGATTACTCAAATTTCAAGCAACAGACTTCAACTTTATGATGAAACATGCTAGTTTATTAAATATTCAAATAAGAAATGTTAATTGCAAAACCATAGCTTTTAAATGGAGAAAAAATAGTTCAAGAAATGTTCATACATGTTTTATTATTTTTCCATGCAAGTGCGTTAAAAAAGAAAAAGAAAAGAGCATTGGGGTATACATTAACATAGATGCAGGACCTATCAGAGGGGGGCAAGAGGGGCTGCTGCTCCCGGCCTCGCAATATTAGGGGTCCCCAACTTCGTAACTCACAAGGGAACTGTCACGGGTGCCGGTTGAATTTAGGATTAAGATATGCTGGGTTTTGCAGAATCCGCCTTCATTTTTAAGAATATATATTCAGTTTTTTGTAAAAATAATAAGCTGATATTTAATTACGTTCCAAAAATTGCTATTGGCGACGTATTTTTGCGCCATTGGCGTGTGTTCGGCGACGCATGTGCGTTAATCTAGTTTAGTCTTGTGTCGGCAGGCTAGTCTGCAACTGGGGGCAGTTGCCCCTCCCTCCCAGAAATGGAAGCAGTAGTATATTTACTAGACCTTAGAAATTCGAATGCACCTTCCACTGCGCATGCCCCCCAGACTTAATTTCTGATGCTTCTGAATGATTCCGTAGGAGGTGGTATAAGAATTTAGGAAACGTTGTACTTCCACAAATTTGTTGCGAGTATAATCATAAATTAATGTTGCGAGTATAATCATAAATTAATGTTGACATCTTCCTCCTGCTAGGGATCTGAATGTTATGCATTTTTTTGTTAAAGGATGCAATAGTAAGTGCAAATGATCAGTGGTGCTTCTTTTTTGTTATCCTGCAATATGCACTTTAATATTAATGTGTGTTACGACGTGACCGAAATCGTAAACAGATTCCAGTGAATATGTGTATTAGGACTACGATAATCATATAAATTAACATGAATATTGAACGAGTTTCTCTGCTATTATATTAATATCTTTTACATTATTTTACATGCTGCCATAGGCATACACTGAAAGTTTACTTATAAAGAGATTTACAGGCTACTCCCTTTCTTTCCTATGTTAAATATACAAAATTTCATTGCAATGGGGGGTTACAACCCCCATCAATACCTCCCTGCATATGCCAGGGCGTGCTGCGTTCTCAATTTATGATATTCTTGAATCATAAAAGTAAGACAAACTGTTAGCCTTTTCTGTTCTAATTTATCTGAACGTAATGTGGATGCAAAGCTAAAGTTTGTTTTACATTTTTTTTTACTGACAAAATAATTCCCAATGGTTTAATTTGACAAATGAAGTAATATATATATGACCACATTTGACTATTATATTTAGAAAAACTTCTAACAAAAGTATTTTGTATATGGATTTTAATGTATGTTCTATTCATAGGCATACCCAGGGG
>QLNU02015189.1:15658-25728 GCA_006491805.2 Dysdera silvatica
CAGATCAATCCGGGGTGGATCTTTCTTTTTTAATAAACGAATAAAAAAAAAACAGTCTGACAAATATTTTCTGCATTTCTATTAAAAAAAGGAATTTATGTTTTATAGAATTTAAAATTTTATATAATGCATATATATACACACATACATGCATTTCCTGCAGCACATTTTTGATCAGCTGAAGGCTTGTTGCAGAACATTGCAAAGCATCCTGCTTTGGGGCTTCTAAGTTAAAAGATTATTGGAATACTTTGAAATGAACAATGTCGTATGCTGTTTAAAAATATTGTTTTATTTCACACGCACATTTAACTATTTTATCAAATTCAGTTTTTATTAAAAGAGAAAGTAACACACACAATTTAACTACAAATTTATTTAACAGTATGTTAACAAATTTCTTAAGAATCAAGATTCGTTGAACGGAGCAACCATTAGACGCCCAGACTTCAATCCGTTTAAGCATGTGCTAAATGTCTTAGGTTCAAATCAATGCACACTAGCTTTTGTCAGAAACATCAAACTCCCTACTTCGTAACTTTTATAAATGAGGGAACATTATTTTTATAAAAATTAACAACACAGTACATATGTAACAGGTTGTATTGCTGCATGGGGAATCATATATTTATTAATGTTTCGTGTTCTCTATATTAGATATTTTTAATGTTTAGCATACCTCCACAATTAAATTTTATGTCATTCAAATTACACGAACGTAAGATAAACGAATTTTAGATTTACATAACATTAGCAATAAAAATTTATAAAAGATAGCACTGTGTTTCTTCAAACTGCTAATTATATAAGATTTTGCAGAGATTTGTGTTTAATTTGAGCATTAGGATAGATAAACATTGGCAAATACTGAACGTTAAACCCATTTAGGAAAATTTCTTCAAAATAGTTAAAGTAGAACACAAACGTCAGCAACATCCTGAATTTAGTGACATTATATACAATTTATAAAAAAAATGTTTTCTTGCAAATACTTTATTTTAGATGCCTTCAGAAATCACTTCTGTTAAAAAAATTAGAATTCCACTTTTCACATAGAAGATTTAGAAAATAAAAAGAGATTCTGATAATAAATAATTAGCTTTTATGAAATAATGAATAAAACTGATTAGGACAAAAGAAAGGTGCAGCAACCAGTATTTTAATAAATAACAAATGGAAAAAGCTACACAATTCTATATAATTGTTTCAATGTTTTATCAAAATTGTGATCTTTCATTTGATGGATAAATATTTATTTCAGGCCTTACATTTACCTGAAGCTTGTACACATGTTCAGGAAATGCCAGGAACAGGTGAAAAGGTTACAGTGGTGTCCTTGCCCCAAACAGAAGGTATTGTTTATGCAGTACCAGAAGAACAATACGTTATTAGAAGAGGGGAAGCAACTTACATGGCACCAAGTGGAAACACTAAGCTTACAGCATTTTTCCCAACGTATACAAGAATTCAAGCTGAATGACAAATCACATGAAACATTTTTTTTTATATAAACTTTACTGTTATAATACTAGTTGTTGGCATTAGACTGATACTAGAGAATACCAGTTTTCTTTAAATTCATGTTTTATAACTATACATGTAATAGTTTCACTTCATATAAAATACAAAGTGCGTTGTTTATAACAAAGAAATAAAAACAAAAATTTGTGGTGTCTCTTATTCAAGATTTAGTTTTAAAATACAGTATTACCTTCCAATAAGGGACACCCAGAGGACTGGACATGTTGTCTCTTAAATAGAGGTATCTCTTCTTCAGAAGTACATGGGTGTCATGACAGTTCAGTGTGGTGATGATTCGGCGAAATGAAATACAGGGCTACTATAAAAGATTCATTCATTTTCAAAACGCTATATATTCAAAAGTATTACATGTACAAATATGAGTGATATATGAAAATAACCGCAAACTCACCAAGTTTGTGTCGTATGCATCAGGTGGCAACACAAGTTCAGTATCTTTCAGTATCTCCCAAAATGACTCCAAAATGAAATGCGAGGATGACCTCGCTTTGTTCCCTTGGCCGCCCAGGTCACCTGAATTAACGCATTGTGACTTCTTCCTTTGGGGGCACATTAAGGACCTTGTTTACATACCCCCATTACCAAAAACATTAGAAGAGCTCAGGGAGTGGATCAATGCTGCAGTGATGACCATTGACAGAATGATGCTACAAAATGTGAAGAACAAGTTCAACTACTGACTGGATGTGTATCGTATGACCCAGGGGGTGCACATAAAACATTTGTAGAGGGTGCAGAAAACTTGGCAAGTTTGCGGTTATTTTCATATATCACTCATATTTGTACGTGTAATAATTTTGAATATATAGCATTTTGAAAATGAATGAATCTTTTATAGTAGCCCTGTATATTGTAATTCACACGCATATAAGTGGCATATTCTTCAGGCTAGTAAGGCTACCTCCAAGGCTCAGAAAACATAAACAGCAAATGTTGGCGATTTGACAAATTCAAATCGATGTCAAATAATAGTTGATAATTAAAAATCAATGCGAAATAAAAATTTCCGAATCAAAGTCAATCGACAGCAGGAAGTGTCAGTGGTTCCATTCCCAAAAAAAACAAAAGTATATCTTGTTTTCTTTCTTTCTTTTTGGTTTTACGGCTCAAAGACTACAGTGGTCATGCTGCGCCGGGACCTACTGTTTTCCGAGGAATCCGAACCTCTTAAGGCCTAGGGAACCAAACCCCGGACTACAGTGAGCAGTGCGATCTTTATGAGATCTCTGAGTAAGCGTTCTTTTTGCACTGCTGGGAGTCGAACCCGGATTAGCCGCGCAATAGGAGAACGCGTTACCACACTGCGCCACCGCAGGGCCAGTATATCTTATACGATTCATCAGAAGAAAATATATATATGTACCAAGCCTATTCAAATCATTTCTGATAGCTTCTCACTGCTTTTGCACTGCTGGGAAAGAAACGACGTTTCCAGAGTAACAGCGTGAAAGCCTATAGAAAGGGTTGCCATTTTCTTGGCATAGTCTTCCATTCGGAAAACCAAGAATTTGGCGACTAATATTTGGTGTTGCAAAGTAGATGTTACGGCGATCATCTTTTTAACCATTGGTTGTAGAAGCATACTTCCAATTATAAATATTTTTCAAATCATGTATAAATATTGGATATGTATAGAAATATAAAATTTAATTTTTCAGACGGGTCCTCCACCGAGAAACTTCTAATTAGAAAAATGTTCTACTACATATAGTTAGTTAAATAAAATAATTCTTATGTCTCTAAGTGAAATATTCGAGAAGTTACTGAAAGTTAAATGTTTTGGTTCATAGGCCATAATCGCTGTTTTGGCAACAGTCACCAAACGCGAAAATGCATTAGGCAAAGACCCAAATGAAGAGTTTCTATACTTCCGCCTGTAAAAATCCTGCTGTTCAGATAGTTTTTGAAATAGAATAGTGCATGTGCAGCGGTAGTGAATTAAATGATCTTACATGCGCTGCATGGTTTAGTGAAAATGAGTGACATCAATAATGAACTATCGAAAAAGCCATTTTTTCGACATGGATATGAAGAGGAATACACTTGAGCAAATTAGCTGTTTTGCCAATAGAGTAAAACAGTTTTTTAAATACAAAGAAGTACTATGAAGAAATTTTTTATCAAAATGTACTGCTTAAACTTACACAAAAGAAAAAGAGAGTGGAGTTCCTTCAAATTAAGTATTCCAAACAAAATGTTAGAATTCTAATCCCAATTTTCATTTTAGTACATTTTATATTTTTATTATTATAATTAAATAATAATTTAAATAATAATGTTATATATATACAAACTACTGTTAATTTTTATAACTGGAAAATTAACTTTGAATTTTTTAAAAACAGCATGGGGAAGAGGTGGGGGATAGCCCAGGTATTGGTCTGATGCTAAGCCACTGATATATATAGTACAACCTTTATACAGCGATCACCTCCCTTAATGATCACATTATCTGGAAACTGAATTCATCCCTGCCCCACCCCCCACATAGGCCCAATGCTAAATTTACCTCTATTCAGAGACTACCTCTCTGATGATGCTTTTTCATGGAAACTACAGTGGACCTTAGGGAGGTTTTACGGTATATATATATAGCACCCTTGCGATGAAAATGTTACAACTCAAAATTCGGTGGAAATTACTTAATGTTACAAACAGCGCTGCATCCTCCCGTGAAAACCGTTAAGCCATAAGTTATTCGGATTTCCACAAGTTGGCACATGTCATTAGATGAACGCAACATCCCTCAATTTAGCCAGAAACAGTTTTTTGTGTTTTCTGTAGATTGGGATTTTTTTGAGTTATGGCACTTTCGTCAGAAGTGTGGGATATGTTAGGCTCAAACACCGAAAACGCTCAATGCCCGGAAAAAATGACTACGATAGCCCATATTCAGAGAGTGTATATGAGTGTACTTGAAATATCACATGTCAGGGCCATTTCAGGAGAGGGTAGGGTCATGAGCATACTATACGCTTAGCCAATTAGATTCAAATACTAAAAAACTGCTGACGAAACAACACTAGAAACTAACCTTACTTCTTGCTATGCTCCCGATGAGTAAAGACACACTATAACATCTTTAACAGGAACAACTAGCTTCCTTAACCTCTCAAATGAAACAAACTGTTTGATGTGTGTGGCAATAAAAGTATATTCAAAAGGGAATAAATGTATGTTGCGCTGTAAATTGTCCAAATTTACAGGCGTACTCAGTGTTTGATTTTAGAAGCATCTGACCATTTTTATTAGAAAAAAAAGGGGAGCTCAACAGGTGACATTTAAAGAACCCTCATGCATACTTTCTAATAATAGCATTTGGCAAATCTAGCTTTTTAAGAGCAGAAATAAAGAATAGGGGGCTGGGAACCAGATTCCGAGTAATCGTAATCGAGTGATTGTAAGCGATGACATTTTCATGCAATCACAGATGTAATCGCAATCATATTTTTAAATTTGTATGTAATCATAACTGTAATCATGTTTTTACATTGGTGTGTAATCATATTCCTAATCGCATTTTTATACTTGTACGTAATCATAATCAAAAATTAATTAATTGTAATTCAATTGTAATCGAAAAATGAAAATTAGCTATAAACGTAATCAAAATCTTAATCTAAATTTTTATAATTATATAATTATAATCTAAATTTGGAACTTGTGCAATCATAATCTAAATATTGAAACTTGTGTAACCATAATCATATAAAACGACTGAAATCGTTCCAAGTATGCTATTCACCCCTTTCCCCCATACAGCCCTGACATGTGACATTTCAAGTGCCCTCACATACACTCTCTGAATATGGAATATCGTAGTCATAGCTCCAATAGTAGCCTAGAAAAAGGATGGAGATTCCAGCCCCTCTCCCCGATACGATCCTGAAATGCGACATTTCAAGTGCTCTCACGTACACACTCTGAACACTGGCAGATCCAGCGAAGGGGGCGATCGACTGCCCCCCGTCAGGCTTAAATAGAAAAAAATAAAGATGAAGAATATCTTATGTATTGTTTGTTACGACTGTAATAAATAAAAGTCTTACACAGGCGTCCAAAGTCTCTAAGTCTTGGAGAAATGCGATCAAGACGTTTTTCCACGAATCTATAAGCTACTTGCCTTTCAAACTACGTTTTCAGTAAGTATTGCTTCAGCAGAACGTAGTTTTTTATCCTTGAAGCGCCGTCAAACTTGGCTTCGAACGCGGATGACAGAAGAGACTTTTAATACACACCCACAGAGACATTCATATTGATGTAAATAAAGTGATTGACAAATTTTCAAAGAAACCAAGATGGCTCGACTTTGCACTATAAACTTCAAGTTTTTTAAAAAGTTGCTTGTTATAAAAATAGTAAAATAATTACGATGTTTTTGTAGTTTAAATTTAAACTTGTTCTATTAATTACATTGTAAATTATCGTTTTTGGTTATTGTATATATCTCCTTTGCTAAGTTATCCTTCTGTCATACTTCACCATAATCTGCCCTAAACCATATAGTTTAATTAAAGAAAAGCCCAGCTTTAATTCATTGTCGTAAATTAAATATTTTGGTGAGTATAAAGCAGGGTTGTCCAACCTTTTTGGGTAGCGGGCCACTTAAAGAATTTTCACGGATCTCGCGGGTCAGCAGTTTCTTAAAAAAAAAAATTGAAAAAAAATAACTTACACTGAACAACCTCCCCTTAGAGTTTTTTCCAGTTATTTGTGCTCTTGCGATGTAGAAAGGGGTCACCTCTCCTGTCCCCAAAATTTTTCCTTATTTTTGAAAAAAAATATCTAAAATTTTTGTTTGGGAATTTTTTTTATTTCAAACAGTTGTAGGCAGGCCGGATTAACATTGTTTGCGGACCGGATTGTGGTCCACGGGTCGTATGTTGGACAACTCTGGTATAAAGGAGGGCTAATAATATAACATTTACTAAACCTAAAATTTTTCCCGGTGAAGGCCCCCAAAACCCCCTCCATAAGAACATCCTGGATCCGCCATTGACTCTGAATAAGGAATATCGTAGTTGTAGATCTAATAGAAGCTTAGAAACAGGATGAAGGCTCCAAGTCTCCGATACGGCCCTGACATGCAACATTTCAAGTACCCTCACGTAATCTCTGAATATGGAATACCGTAGTTGTAGCTCGAATAGCAGCCTAGGAAAGGGATACAGCCCTGACATACGACACTTCCAAGTGCTCTCACGTACACTCTCTGAATATGGAATATTATGGTCGTAGTTCCACTAGAAGCCTAGGAAAAAGAGTGGGGGGACTTCAAGCCCCCCCCCCCTATTTCTGAAATGGCTCCAACGTGTTGTGGTCATCTTTTTCAGTCTTTGAGTAGTTTTCTAGCGTTCTGAAATATTTATAATGGAAGGTGAAGAGAATAAAAATACATAGATTTAAGACTTAGCGGGAGCAAGGGGCATCAGTTTTGCATGAAACAGTTTGTATTTTTTCATGAGCTGGAGAGCCGTGGGTTGAACAACATAACATCATTGCATCTAGAGACGAATTATAACTTGCAAAAAACATTATAAAGCATTACCAGACGTCTACATTATATTTCATTTCGTCTTAAATCGTTGCTGTGCTGAAATATCATAGATTTGGTACATGTGTTGATACATACATATATTGGGGACCAGAGAAATCATTCCTTGTAGAAGTGTTCCTTACGGGAGATAACATTGTATTTCAAAATTTGATGGCTACCCTTGTGGAAAAAAATCTATTAAAATTGAAAAATGGAACAGGAAAATTTAGTTGCATTATAACAAACAGAAATGTGTAATGAAAACAAAAATAAAAAAGCACTATCTATAATATCATTATTGCTTTCCTATTTTTGCTTTTATCATTATCGCTTTTCTAATTTTGCTTAATACATGTAATGTAATAAATGTTTAAGTATTTCAGTATAACTACCAAAATACCTAAATGTTCAATACGTAGCATTTATTACACAGAGAAAACTATATTTAGAATGGTTTTCAAATATAGAAATCTTTTAGTTCCACATTTTTTAATCAAAATATTATTAAGTAAAAAATAAGCATCAAAAACTTACAAGGAAAAGTTTAATTCTTATAATAATGAGGAGCACTTTTTATTATATTTAATCTATAGCTAAAAAAAACATTGCATAAAATTACTAATTATGTTTAAAGTACTGAAAGTTATGCTTACAAGTCAATTTCAATTACAGAAAATGATGACTTTACATTTTAAATAAAAATATTTTATTATACTCATAATTTACAGATAAAATTTTTTAATAAACGATTAGAAAATTAGACTAACTGCATAGTATTTCACTTTTTACAATGGAAAGGGAGAATGAAAAAGTATTTCATATTTTAAAAAATATAGAGTCAAGTTATTTTACGAATTGGCATATTTAATTTAGAACTAACTAACTATATGGCTTTCACATTATGATGATAAATCAAAAACAGTGATCTCATATTTTAACATATATTTTTATACATGTGAATACAAATTGATAAGAACAGAACTTCAAATACCACTTAATTCATTATTTTGTAATACAGATTATAAACAGCCATGTTTACATAAATTTAAATCCGTTAAATTACACAGACACATTAAAAAATGCCAGCAGTAATATTAAAAAATACTTAGATAATATGCTATAAATTGAAAATAAATTACCAATAAAGGAATTCTTGACATAATAAAATATAATTTTTCAAAGGAAAACTAATGATATATTTCAAAATATCAAATTTATAATCTGAATCTTTAAAGAAAAAAAAAATAGACATCTTCATGTTTTAAATAATTGATGAATATACACTACCAGAAAATGAGAAAAAACATCAAGAAGGAAACGTTTGATATCAACAAAATTTATACAGCACGATCATGAAATACAAAGGATTAAATGATGAAAAAGGTATGGCAAAATACAGTCGTATTTACTGGTAAACTAAAGAATAGCATTGTCATGTAACATGGTTAGTATAAGGTAGAACTCCCATAAACCGTGACATATTCTGCAATTCTGGCATGGATTCTGTCGTACAGATGTTGTCACTTCGGGGTATGGAGTTCCAAGTATCCTCAAGCTGGACACGTAAATTGTGGATATTTGTTACTGGTCGTAGAGACTGGGAAAGTCGTTGTCCCATAAAATCCCACACATGCTCAAAGGGAGATAAGTCGGGTGAATGTGCAGGTCATGGAAATTGTCTGATATCTTGAAGTGCATGTTACGTTGTACGAGCTGTGTGTGGGCGGGCATTGTCATGCTGGAAGACACTGTTATAGACTAACCTTACAAATGACACAACAATTGGCTGAATGATATTTCTGATATACCGACTGCTGTTTAACGTGCCCGGTACAAACACTAGTTCTGTACGGGAGTGATAGCTGATCGCTCCCCATACGAGAAGACCAGGTGTAGGCCTTGTGTGTCGATGACGGATGCAAGGAAGGTAGAGATGCTCCTCTGTGCATCTGCGAACGTGCATACGGACATCTGAGGCTTAAAAACAAAATCAGCCGTCATCACTGAAAATAACAGATTGCTATTGCGCTCTCCAGTGCAGACATTAGCGGCACCATTGCAGCCGTTCCCGACAGTGGGTTGGAGTCCAAGGTACACATGCCAGAGGCACATGTGCACATAGTTGTGCTTCCAGTAGACGATTACAGATTGTTCGCATGGTCACCTTAGGTGCAACAGCAGTTTGAATTTTCAACTCAGTCAATGTTCCGCTTGACAACACCGCTCTACTTATGCATTGATCTGTCCGCTCATCAGTCCGTCTGTGAGCCCTGGTTCCACGTCTTCTCGTGTGGGAATGTTCTTCGGACCATCTACGCCACCAATGTACGTACCACCACCGATACTTCCCGTTCAATTCGCTCCGCAATACGACGATACGACCAACCGGCCTCATGGAATCCCACTAGACGACCTCTCTCAAAGTTCGATAACTACTGAAATTGTATAGGTCTTCCACGACCAGGCATTATAGCTTCTTTTGGAATCTTCACAAGTGTCTATACTTCAACAATTGATTACATCCACTTTGCCCTTCTCCTTAAATATCACTGACTATAATTTGCATATTATAGTATATTTTGGCATAAGCGATCACCAGTTGATTCAGAAATTAAGATCACGCCTATGTGTGCTCCACCCCATTAATATTTAAGTAAATTTCATAACTATCCGGCAATTCCTTGTTGATGCTCTTTTTTCGTTTTCTGGCAGTGTATCATCTTACGTTATTTGATAATATGTATTCTTATAAATATTATAACAATGAAGCAAATGGCAGTACCTGTTGGATAAAAACAGGTTTTCTCGGATGTATTAAATCTTCATTTATGATAAATACATATAACAAGTATTTCATTCATAAATCTCATTATATGGCATATAAAGTATAATAAAGCTACAAATTTTTATTTAATAAGTTATATTTCGTTATAAGAAATGCAATTATCCATTATGCATTTGTTAATGATGTATAATAAAACTAAATTGATAA
>QLNU02015189.1:25828-37023 GCA_006491805.2 Dysdera silvatica
TGGGAAGGGTGATGCATTACCATATGACATTGTGTTGAGTGAAAAAAAATATTCAAGGGCCATTGATTAACAGTTCATATTAAACGGTATTTCGTCTTAACTATATTTGTATTGAAGGAAGAAATAACATGGGGGATTCTGTACAATTTAACATGACTTCAGAGAAAGGTTCGCATTAAAAGCAATTAATCTTAAGCATATTCGTTTTAACAAGGTTTGGGGGGATTCTGTACAATTTGACAGGACTTCAGAAAAAGGTTTGTATTAAAAGTAATTTATAAGCATGTTCGTTTTAACAAGGTTTGACTTTAGTAATATTTGGAAGTATTTTAACAATCACACATATCAATACTCTTGTCTGCTTTATCTTTCCTTTCATTAAGCAAAACTAGAGTGAAAAAAGGCAAAAATTGTTTTAAAAGTATTTATTATGCTGTTGGAAATTTTAAATATCTTCACACTATTTCACAGTATTTTGTGATTGTATGATAAACAGTAACACATGACTGCTTATCGTGGTTTTTTTTAAATATTTTTCAACAAATAAAATAATCCCTTAAAAAGTTACAGTACCACTTGAAATTCAGAATATAGCAACTTTACACAAATAATTTTTATATTTTGTAAAATAAATAAAGGGAGTGATTAATATGTATTTTTTAGATTTTTTTGAAAGATAAATAACATATAATGTAGTAAATATTTGGAAGCATGATTTTAAAAATGCAATTTTAAATTTTATTACCTTTTAAAGGTACCGAAGATATCCCGATAATCATACATATTTAGGGGAAGTTTACAGCCATAGAAGTGATATTCAAGACATGGATATCTCACCATATGACGAATGTATCCTTTTGCATTATTGAATATTTGCATTTTACTCTTTTATAGAGAGTAATGTTTTTACAAATTCCTTTCAGTGTGACTTAGTCTTAACACTTGGCAGAAAATTATGTATCTAGAATTTTAAAGTACAATGTTAATAGTGGTAATTATATTCAACCTAAGATGCTTGTGTTAAATAGCAAATACAGTGAATAATTTATGTGAATTACATACAAGGATGATGTTGAAGACTTTCTGGTTTAATGATTAGGTTAGAAATGGAAGAGAATGTAAAACTGTATGTGTGTGTATATATATATATATATGTACAGTAGAACCTCCATATAACGAAATGGACAGTTCCATGAAAAAATTTCGTTATATAGAAAATTTGCTATGTGGAAACGATGTATTCATGAACCAGGGCAGTGCAATATGATACCACAATTAAAATCCCGTTTTTCAGTAAACGACTGTTTCTCATAAATAACATTCAACCATTTAAAAATAGATGTTTTTAAGTGTGAAATATACATGCATATAAAAAAAAAAAATTCTTACCTTAAAATGAAAACGTATTTAATGCTTCTTTCACACACATTCATGCTTTTGTGCAAAAAAATTCTAATATCCTGCTGCACGACAAATGGTGATTGTGATTCATCATAAAAGTGTTAACACCCCTGTGGGAAATTTGCAACGTCTGGATTTCTGGTAATCAAGTGAGCAAAGAAGCATGACAAGTACCACTATTCAAACAACATGGTGTATTCAAAGACAATTAGGGCCTGCTTCTAGTCTAACAGCTTTGCACTGTATGGGGCAACCAGACACAGGTGTTTGTGCTTAGGAAAACTCTTTATTAGGGAGTTCAAGAAGTTCTTTGAGGCCTGGCGGTCAAAATTTCCAGGCCCTTAGACCCAAGTCACAAAAAAAAAAAAAAATGTAGAGGAACTGATGATTTTTAGAAAAATGTTAGTATTCGATTTTTAGTGAGTTAAACCAAGGCAATATGTACCTTCAATAATAAACTGAACGTTTCAGGAAAATAGTCATCAAAATTTGAATATGCTTTGGCCAATTTTAGGTGGAGCTAATAAAATTCACCCGCGATGTGTGCAATTTTGCTAAGGACATTTTGATAACAGTTCGTAGAATTGCCATTTGGCAATGAAGTATTTTTATTTCAATTGAAAAAAGTAGGGACACTGCATTTTAGTGAAATGAAATTTGGTATGATACGATAAATTTGGCAGGAGAAAATCAAGTTGCTAGTGTTGTATACATATGACATTATCTTTCATTTTTCGTCACAACACTGGAGGTGCTTAGACCACATAACACATAGTTTAGAAAATTGTTTAAAATCTATTTTAGTAACCAAAGAAAAATTCAAATTTTTTAAAAGGAGAAAGATTGTAAAAACAACAAAATTTACAAACACTTATGATACAGATCTGTCAACATGTTGCATTAGTTGAATGAACAATCACAAGGCTTGTTGAGGCTTCGAAATAAGTCATAGTGATACATTGCACAAGACTAATAAATAAAATAATAAAACAAATTATCACAGTTTAATTTTTATACCATTGACAGCTATTTCAATAACGTATAACTATTTTTTCAGATTTTTAATTTGGTTTAGGCATATCCAGTTTCTTCTAGAAATTATACCAGCGTGCTAATTAAAAAAAGCTACATAGAAAAAGGATACAATTCTGAATTTTTGATTGTTTAGGATTTATAATTTATGTGGTTTTCCTAAATTTATCTATAGTTTTAATTACTGCATCAAGAGATAGATCTGTTGGAATACTTCGCCTTGGAGCGCCAAATCATGGCTGGACTGAATACAGTGAATTGACTTGATGGACATATTCATTAGACATCTTTCATAAACTTTCATATTTTTTTCAGCAGGGTTCTTAGAACATGATGAAATTTTATCTGCTGCATCAGCATACCATTAAAGAGATGGAAGACTACGGAATTTGCATTTTGCAAAAGTAAGTGCAAAAATGTTTTGGACATGACAGTTAATTGCTGTTCACGCTACGTGTTTTTATGTAAAGATTTTTTTTTGTGACTCAGATTGGGAGTCAAAAGTTCATTGTACAGATTTATTTCATGCAGTTACTTGAAAGTATTCTGTATAGAAGATTGAAGTCATGTTGCATCATGTAAATAGTTGAAAAAAATGTGTACATTTTATCTTATGTTGATATGCTTTGAATAAGCATATTTTATGGCAATGATGTTGCAAAATTTCAGTATTTTGCATGTTTCTGTGATGGTATTGCAAAGCAAATATTCAGATTTTTATGATAAACGGTTAAATATCGTTTATTTTATTTATACTTTTAATTTCCTTTCTAGTCTTGTTAGATATTTAAAGACTTAAATGCCTTTAACTTTTTTTTTTATACCAGAATGGCAGCATTTCAGTTGTCTGTGCTGCCGATTATATTTTTGATTTATATGTAATTTAAATTGTATTTCATATATACATATATATATATTTATTCTATTTTAGTTAACAGTTTTTATTGACATAATCATATTATGTCTTTGCTAGGATGTGATAGACACAGTCAAATGCTATTAACTACTTAAATTGACTGAATATAGTTGTATCATACCTGCCAATTTGTACAGTTTGGTCATACAATATATGGATTTCGATTTAATTGTAAAATTATACGGACAGTTGGCAAGATTGTGGGATTTTTAACAAAATTTATGGATGAATTGCAAAATATGATGTAAATTTTTTCAGAAATAGAAAATTCTGCAAATCCGATACATGCATTTTTATGGGGTGGGAGGGAGAAATGAGAGTGAAGAATTTTTTATAATAGCAAAATAAGCCATTTATAAATTTCTCATGAGTAATAAAAAACAGAATACTACAATACTTTTGGTTATATATCTATCTTGGTGGCATTAAAGATTCTCTTAGTTTTCAGTTTATATTACTGCTTTGCTCATTTAATTAACATACTTTAATTTTGGGAAATCATCTCGGATTTTATTTTCTCTTTAATATAATCTATATTTATTAGCAGTTTGTGCATAATAATAAGTTGAAAAAACACTATATTCAATTATGGACAGGGTTCACTTCATGCAGAGCTGGGCAAAATACTTAGAAATATGTATTTTTGATACAAAATACTTGAAAATTTGTATTTTCGATACAAAATACAAAGCATATTTTAAAATACTTCTTGAAAATATAAATTACATTTGCCAAGGGGCTTTTTTTTACCTGTCCTTCGTGCACTTAGGCATCCTAAGATAGACTTAGCGAGTTCATTAATTGTAATTTCACCAATTATATTAATATAATTTCATTAATTATCATGATTTCATTGGTATCGCTTGATTTCATTAATTATATCATCATGATTTCATTAATTATATCATCATGATTTCATTAGTATCATGATTTCATTAATTGTTATCATGATTTCATTAGTATCATGATTTCATTATTATGTGAACATTTAATTATCATGATTTCATTAATTATATTTATGCTGATTTAAATTATTATCATATTTCATGGTTATAATTATCATGAATTTCATCAAGTAAGGCTGCCGTTTGTTATTGACCTTGGCTACGTTTAATGGACGATCCCTTGCTTCTGAAGCAAAACTTCAGGAATTGGAAGAGGAACTAGACAAGATCAAATGGGACATTGTAGGACTCAGTGAAGTTAGAAGAAAAGGTGAAGAGTTGGTGGAACTTAAAAGTGGACATTTGTTTTATTATAGAGGAACGGAAACTGGAAGAACAAGTGGTGTTGGCTTCTTAATCAACAAAAGAATTAAAGACTGTCTTCTGGAAGTTGAAAGTACATCAGATCGAGCAGCGAGGCTCGTTGTTCAACTAACCCAGCGATACCAACTTCAAATAGTACAGGTATATGCACCAACATCAAGCCATACCGACGAAGAGGTTGAAGAATTTTATGAAGAAATCAAAGAGTTACACACCAAAGGGAAACAACATATCAAGCTCATCATGGGGGATTTCAATGCAAGAATTGGACAACAGGAACAAGGAGAGACATCGGTTGGTAAATACGGATATGGGGAAAGGAATGAACGTGGCGATCAACTCATCGAATTTGCAGAAGCTGAAAATCTTAGCATCATGAATTCATTTTTTAAGAAGAAACCGCAAAGAAAATGGACATGGAAACACCCAAATGGGGGAACTAGTGAAATTGACTATATCCTGGCAAACAAGAAATCAATTATTGAAGATTGCAGCGTACTGAACAGATTTAATACTGGAAGTGATCATCGAATGGTGAGATGTAAAGTGCACTTAAATACTAAATTAGAAAGGCAGAAGCTCATTAGGAAACAAGTAAGTAAGAGGGTGGATTTAAAGAAATTAAAAGAAAATACCGAGGCATTCAAGTTGGAATTAAAAAATCGCTTTTCTGCACTGGAAGGACTTATTGAAGAAGTTGACATCTCAGAAGCAAATGAAAACATTGTTAAGACAATAGTTGAAACTGCTGGGGAAATTGGTGGTGTAACCTGTAAAAAGCACAATAGCAAATTATCTGAGAAGACGAAACAGCTCATGAAAAGGCGAAGAGATATGAAGGTGGACAATCAAAATACCAGTTCCAGGATTGAGTACATAGAACTTTGTAAAACTCTGCGCAAAAGCATGAAAGAAGACATAAGAAAATTCAACTGTGAGCTAGTAAGGAAAGCCATTGAAAATAACAAGAGCCTTAGGGTTGTTAAAGGAAGTTTATCTGTTGGGAAGAAACACATCATTGCATTAAAAGGAGAGGATGGCACCGTAACAAGAAATAGGGAAGAAATACTTAGAAGAGTTGAAGAATTCTACAGAAAGCTGTATGAAAGTAACAGTGGATTAAACGAAGACACTGAAAACATTAGATGCAGCTCAACCAAGAGAACAAGCTGGATTTCGAAGTGGATTCAGTACAGTGGACCATATTCAAGTATTAAGAGAATTAATTGAAAGAACACATGAATATGAACTTCCATTGTGTGTTGCATTTATTGACTATGAGAAGGCCTTTGACTCTATTAAAACATCAGCAGTCATCAACTCTTTAAGATCAACAGACATTGAGGATGTGTACATTGACATGGTGAAACGTGTGTATAAAAATGCAAGTGCAAAATTTCGGTTACATAAAGATACCAAAACTATCAAAATTGGTAAAGGTGTGAGGCAGGGAGATACCATTTCTCCAAAACTTTTTACTTCAGCTTTACAGATGATTTTTCAGCAGATAAATTGGAATAACAAGGGAATAAAAATAAATGGTGAATATTTAAATCATTTGCGGTTTGCTGATGACATTGTTATTTTTTCAACGAACCCATCAGAACTCCAAGACATGGTACAGGAGCTCTCAACTAGAAGTAAAGAAGTTGGACTCAAGATGAACCTACAAAAAACTAAGATCATGTTCAATAATTTCGTAGAGGAAACAAAAATACAAGTTGACAACATTGAGCTAGAAATTGCTGATTCATATATTTACCTTGGCCAGCTGATTTCAATGGATGGCAACATTATGAAAGAACTCAACAGACGTATTAAACTTGGCTGGAGTGCATTTGGAAGAAACAGTTTTATCCTGAAGGGGAAATTGCCTTTGTGTCTAAAAAGAAAGGTCTTCAACCAGTGTGTATTGCCAGTCCTCTCTTATGGATCAGAGACATGGAGTCTAACAGTTGGAGCAATACGAAAGTTACAGACAACGCAAAGGAGCATGGAGAGGTGCATGCTTGGAATAACTAGGAGAGATCGAAAAAGAAACACTTGGGTGAGAGAGCAAACTAGAGTAGAGGACATCATTGTTAAAGTAAAAGGGCTGAAATGGCGATGGGCTGGGCATATTGCAAGAAGAACTGATCAACGATGGACAACAGAAATTCTGAACTGGATTCCAAGAGACCACCGAAGACCTAGAAAACGTCCTCAAACTAGATGGGTGGATGAAATAAGAAAACAGGTTGGGGTGACGTGGAAACGAATGGCCCAGGATAGACTTGTGTGGAAAGCATTTGGAGAGACCTTCATCCAGCAGTGGATAGATAATGGTTGAATATGATGATGATGATGTAACCACATAATTCCATAATATGTCACCATGATTTCATGTCACTATAAATTCATATATCACCATCGTTTCACATTATCTTTGAATTCACACTTAAAATTCTATTGATCAGAAATGAAATCATTTTTTTTAAGTTTTTGCCGCCCAAGACTAACTATATGCGCTATAAAGTGTATAATTAGTCTTATGACCCTATATGTGTATCTGGTTGCGAATCTAAGATTATGAGCACCCTGAGAATAGAAACGCTGTCAACAGGACGATTTGAGTTTGAAGGTGGAGGGAGGGGGTAGAACAGAGAGTCCCGTGATCTAACAAGGATTTAAAAGCAAAATGCCTAAGTTCTTTTCCCTGTTATAATAGTAAAAAAATTTATTAGAAAAAATAATTATTTAAAAATAAATTGAAAAAGCTCAGCAAAATATCGAATAAAGTGCAACTTTATCGTCAGCGATATTCATGTCAAAGTTAGCACTGTAGTGGCTTAGAAAAACTCTATATTATAGATAAATAGATTAAAACAAGCGCACAAGGCAATGAGGAAGTCAACATTTTATACGAAATGTGTCTTATGTCTCAAAAAAACATAATATAAAATTTTAATTTATTTTTTCAACATTCGGCTCCGTTTTGATTCTGGGTTATATTATATGAATGCATATTAAATCTGAAAATAAAAGTAAGAGGCAAATTATCCCTATGACGCACACGTGAAAATCCAATGAGAATAATTAAAGCATTGCTCTTCAACTTCTTGTGGCCCACCAACATGTTTTATACATTCTGCAGGCTCATGTAAAAATACAAATTGTTTCATACAAAAATAACATCCCTTGATTCCTTTGAGCCTTAAAGCTGTGTATTTTATTCCGTTTACATTTTCACATTTCGTAATAAATATCTTAAAATGCTGAAAAAATAAAGTAATATGCAATCTTCCCTTAGTTGTGTTTTAGTGGCATAACATTGGTTGCCAGTGCCCTGGCAAATTAAGTATTGTGCTAAAATCCGGACAGCTTTTCCTTCCACTAGTTCAGTATTGACCTCCCCCTCCTCCAAGCATGTATATTTTATTTTAAGAAAATACTGATATACTTAAAAAAATTAAATGTTAAATGGTTTTGAAGTAAGATGCATTTAAGGTCAGTATATTCAAATGTATTTAAAATCGCCTTGTTTTAATTTGTGCAAATTTTTCATTGGCAGAATCGAAATCTACATTGAAATTTCTTTCAATCAATAACATAGCAATTGAAAACTCATGGGGGGACTCAAGTGGCTTTAATGAAGATCATGTGATGCGGCCTTAGGGGCTGTCCATAAATGGTGTCACACTTTTTTTGAATATTTTTTACCCCCTCCCTCCCCACCACCCAGGAAAATATATGATTAATTGGCATGTTATCATGTCATAGTCTTGCGAGCATCATATTTTTGGCTCCCGCAGATGCAAACAACATGCACTGAGCTACAATTACTCATAATATAGCTGTTGTAATATAGCTATTTGTAATACAGTTCAGTGGCAGCATGCAGAATTGCTTCCCTCAAGCCAATTCCAACGAGTGGTGTAACTGGTACACACTCCCATAGAACCGAAGTTGTATAAATTAGTGCGTTTTATTTTCTTTCCTTTTAAGCCAACACTTTGCGAGTCAATTAAAAAAAATCATTTAAAAAATCTAAAAATATGTTTTAAAATTTGCAGTGTTTGTGATATCACATTGTTATTATCTTCTCCCTCCTTCTCACAACTTTTTGCACCCCCTCCCCCTTTAGGCATGACATCATTTATGGACCGTCCCTTAGAGAAAATGATGTGGTTTGGTATCCAATGTGGACTTGAGCTCCCTGAGCCCCTCCCTTTCCTACACCACTGCTCTCAATTAATAATATTGCTAGGTTATTAATATTTCTTGGCTCATTGTAGATATTTGATAAATTTTAATTATTTGTGGTTTTGAAAACCAAATGTAATTGTTTTCGAATATGAGCATTTTATCAATTGAAAGGACTATTTGTAATAATCAAAAGGCCAATATATTTATTAAAGTTTTTATAACTACAATGAGCAATTGGTAATCGATTAAAATGCACTAAATAAGGCTATGTTAGACATTTGCAGACAATATTCTTAATCCTTTATATTAGTTTAAATAAAGCAGTGGTATAATAAAAGTAATATGACATACAATTAGTCGTGCATAAGCAGGTTATTGAAATCGATCGTGTCAGTGTGCCAGATGTAAACCCTAGGCGCAAAACTAAACATTGTAATCCTTAGTCACCAAAACCTGTCGGCTAGAGCGTCTATTTTAAGATAATTTTTTAAGAACTTAACTTCGAAAAGACATTTTCAGAGAATGCGAGATCTCTCGAGTTTTAATTTTTAAAATAGGCATCACCTTAGCAACATCACCATATACGATTTGCTATTTGCATTGTCTTATTGATTGCTTCCAAATCTTCCCTTTTGTAATTGGTCAGTTGGGTTCTATGAAAACGCCCTCATCGATCTGTCAATCAAATACTTAACGACAAATATACACCTTGGGGCAGCTGGGTTCGCTTCTGTGAGAAATCTATATCCTTATCTTTAGCAGATGATCAGTTACAGCTGGTTACATTCGTCTGACCAAATTCCACTTAATTGCATTTTCTAGGCAAACTGAAATTTACAGGAGTATCTGGTTAGTGTTTTGTCTGAATAGCCCCCTAGGCACTTTATTAGTTTTCAGTCATTTGAAGATGTTGCTAAATCTAAGCAGAAAGAGGGGGGCTTCTTGACTACTGCCTAAAGTGGTTTGTAAATGAGCGTTGTATTCTTTATCTTTTGAGTATGGATGAGAAAGCGTCCATCTTTGTGTGTGTGTGTCCTCCAGTCGCCGTCCATCTGTTACAGATCTTGTATTATTGCTATTTTTTTTCCTTTTGAAATTTTGTGCCTGTGGCTTTTCCCCAAATGGCCCCTCTGCCATGCTTCACCACTGGTATTATTTCTTCAACTGATCATAAAATCGCCCTTTAAGTACCATCTGTTTAGACAAATGGCTAGAATCGAAAGTTAAAAATTACAAACTAAATGTATTTTCAAACTTAAATATGTATTTTGAAATTACAAAATACAAGGAAATTTGTATTTTCGATACGAAATACAAAATACCTAGAAATTTGTATTTTCGATACAAAATACAAATGTATCGAAAATACGTATTTCAAATACATGTATTTTCGATACTGGCCAGCTCTGACTGCATGTATGTATTTCATGTGCTGATACACAAGTTCTCAAAAATTGCAGCATTTTCAAAATTGACATGTTATTATGTATGTTATTTGCATCTGAAAGAGAAAAATTAACTTTGACAAATTTCTTGTATATAAAAATATAACGAACGTACTGTTTATTTGCATTTTAAGAACATCCCAACCAAGTAAAAAGAATAGTTTTATTCACCACTAAAAAAATATTACATGATTACTTTTAACTTCAACATATACATGGTGGTCATAATTAAACTTCCTTTATTTAAAGCCTTCAGGATCTTGATCTAACGGCTGTAATGTTGCCAAATTTGATGGATATGGAAATATTCATGACATGGGAAGAACCCCGCCCCCATAAAAAGGGTTATAAATAGTGGGAATAATAGTGCTGTTTTAGCCCAGAAAGCAAGAAATGTTGAATTTTGCTGTTGAGAATGCTATGTATAGGATACAAGTTTTAATGCACAGAAATAGCGATTACATTGAATAATATCCTGTGGCAACAGCAGTAACGCACATGATATTTTGTATAATAAACATTTGACGTTTATCATTGTTAATTATTGCAATAATATATTAGTTTTCACTTTTCTACTAATGTAACAGTTTTCCAGTGGTTTTAATTGTTCATAATTTTAAAAAGAGTTCTAGTTATTATCATTGTTGTTTAATGTGGTGTCAGATAATTAATATAGTAATAAATTTCAACTCTCAACATGACATAATGGTAAGCCAAATAAAAATACCATAATTCTCTTCCTCACAAGTGAGCTCAATTTTCTTGAATCATGATACCATTTTGTGAAAACTCTTGCATTTGAGTAACTGTAATAATGTAAAAAATGGACTTTATATTAAATCCTTTATTGCCATGTTATTATAATTATAGCCTTCACATAAAAGTTCGTTAATTTCAATTTAGTATGATTTTTGTTTATAAATTTGAACCTTCTTTATTTTTACATTG
>QLNU02015189.1:37123-47258 GCA_006491805.2 Dysdera silvatica
ACATACTGGAAAAGAATTGGGAACTGCCAAGTATGTCTAACAGGTGAAGCACATCAAAATAAACATTTTTTGTTCAGTGAATTTTTTTCCAAAAATTAGCCGTTCGGGCACTACAGTGAATTTACTGTTTGTGCTCACCACATTCAAGGTTTTCACAAATGGCTACAATGCACCATTTTAAAAATTTTTCAAATTATTTAATGTGAACAGACATCGGGCTCTCTCCAGCGATTTTTTAAAATCAGTTAAATTCGCCAGAATTGTATGTGTAGAATTTGCCGCTTCAGGTGCGATTGTATGAATTCTACAAGTGCGTTAAAAAGGGCATTTTTAGGCTTATTTTTACTACACAGTAATACAGATCAAAATCAGAAAACTGAATTCCGGATTTCTTTTTCTCTGCTGTATTATTAGCTCATTTACTTAAATTATGTATCAAAAATTGCATTTAATTCATGCAATTGGCTACGTAGCAACGTGATGGGCATAAACTGTAGTTACGCTCTACAGCCAAACCGTCCCCTTTGCGGACACGGGGATGTGGTCAAACTTGTCTTATTTGGTGTCCCCTACCACCCCTTAAAGTTTTGCCAGATATTTTTCAAACACCCTGTATATATATATAAAGGGTGCTCACATTGAGATTGTCTAAAAAGTACACTGCATTAATCTTACATTATACAATAGCAAACAGTAAAGGTATGTGCCATGTTTAATTACGAAAAAGATTGTCAGAAGCTAAAGTTTTGCTCAGATCAATTAATACTGGGGCCATGCTAAACAATAAGTTGTTCTCTGCTAAAACCCCCAAAATTAAATTTTGACAATTTGCCACTATCACACAATGGCATATTGGAAGCCACAGACATCTTTGTCACAATCTGTGTTGATAGCTTTGAAACATTGAAGAAATTGGTAGGCAGACTAATTTATGAGCTTCAAATACTCTTTAGATGAATGTTTTTTTACTTTTTATGCGGTCAAAAATAACGACAAGTCTTCTTTTTCCATAATAAATAGCATCTGAACATAGATTGCATAGTAGTTTTCCACTTTGTGTTCAATTTTTTTACACAGTTCCTCACTGTAACTTCCACATTCTCCACACTCTCGGCACTAGGACCTGTGGTCACTTTAATTATGGATTTTACTTAACCATTCGAATTTTGTTTTTTTCTTGCATATCGACAATACACACTTTGTGTTTGTCTTTGAAAATGAGTTCCATCGTTTCATGAAAAACTGTTACAAAAATCGAAAAATATAACAACTCAGTAAATCACTCAAATCTTTCAATGAGTTGCAGGTGAAGAAGTATGACATAAAAATAAATTTGATCCATACAAACATCAAAAATAAAGCACACTAGATCACGGGAAATAAATAAAATGCACAATCAATACGAGGAGCAGGCAAGCATAATGCTATATCGACGAAATGACACTAAAACATTTATTGAATCCATTCACGCATTGAATACAAGTTTATTGATGCTGTTTATGAACCAAAGAACTTTGCTGTATCGCTCCAATCAACAGAGAGTATTACGATGTTGGCTGACATCAATACATAGAACTCTGAGATTGATATTGCAACCTTTGACGGTAGTTATGTGCATTCCCATCTAGCATCTAAACTCCTACTGGCTCTTTTCTTCCTCTCCTTTGTTGCTAAGCAACCATAAGAAAAAAGAAGCTGGACTGGACGTCACACACGTTGCACAATTCAATTTGACCTTGGCAGTTGTCCAACAGTGTGCGAGAGGCGAAAGTGACATCACTCCTCCCTACCAGCTGGCTGGTGAGGAGTATCTGCTGTAGCCAAATTCGCCTCCAGTGAGAGAGAGAGAGAGAGAGCCATCAAATTTTGTATTTCATCTAATAAAACCAAAACAAGAAATCATGAACCATATAGACCACCACACCCCCATAAAATTTATATTACAGTTTTGGAATAATATCAGCAACTTCAAAATCAAACCCCAAAAAAGTGGATTTCCAAGTTTTCGTAGAAATCTTTCATGCCTGATGAGTGTGATTTTGGATGCTCATTCTATGTATTTCCTGTTGTAAAGGGTTGCACTTAGATAAATAAATAAACATTTTACTTAAACATGTGTCATGACATTACAAATTGAATGATTCTCCGTTTCTGTGAAAAGTGAGAAGATACAATAATTGAACATGGTACTAAATTACAGTAAAAACGATTTGGGAAAAGGTAAGAAAATTAGCCAGAAAATATGTAATAACTATATAAATATGTTGTAATTACACTATAGAAGTACAATTTGAAAAAAAATATTATAATGCCAGACGACCTGCCAGGGCAGCAGTGGGAAAGAAAAGACTGGAGTCTGACAAAGCCCACGTTGCCCAAAATCAAGGCCAGGTAGGCATTGCGTAATTGTGTGAAGTGTAATTAATAGGAATAAATGGAATACAAATAAGTTAGAGATTAATATATTTGACTAATATAGAGAAGAATAAAAAAATAGAATTGTGAGTTAATAGGGTACAAAGTTGTTTATTGAAATGCGTTATTGTGTTACAAGATTTTAGCTCAAGAGGAAGAGAATTCCATAAAATTGGACCCATTGCTCCAATATGAGACAATTCAAAATTGCTCCTCGAATAGGAAGGCATTAATTGATTGATAGTGTGAACTCCATAGGTATTTAAGTTATTTTACCCTTCACAGGAATAACAATTGCCAAATAATGGTCAACACACAAAGCCACCGGGACGAGTCTTTTTTGTGAGCTTTTTGTATGGGATTTTTTATTACTAATAAATTTGACACCCCCATATTATTAGCTCAATCTAATGCTATTTTTTATATTCAGGAGGAAAAAAGACGCCGTTCTCATTCTGCATTTGAGCCCGGGTCCCCACATTAAGCCTCTGTTGTCTTGACCTACTAGACGAATGAGGATAAGAACAAACGCATTTTTCTCCGTATATAAGGATGTAAGATATTATTACCCTTCGCAGGGATAACACAATTGCCAAATATGGTCAACACAGAAAAGCCTCCGGGGCGAGATTTTTGTGAGTTTTTCGTGGAGAATTTTTTATTACTAATAAATTTGACACCCACATATTATTAGCTCAGGAGGAAAAGAGACGACGTTCTCATCCTGCATTTGAGCCCGGATCCCCACATTGAGTCTGTGGTGTCTTGACCTATTAAACGAATGAAGACAAGAAAAAAAACGTTTCTTTCTCCGTCTATAAGGATGTAAAATAGTATTACCCTTCACAGGAATAACACAATTGCTAAATAATGGTAAACACACAATGCCACCGGGACGAGTTTTTTGTGAGTTTTTTGTGGAGGATTTTTTATTACTAATAAATTTGACACCCACATACTATTAGCTCAATCTAGAGCTTTTTTTGTTGTTGTTGTTTGGGACAAAAAGAGGTTCCATCCTCATCCTGGATTCGAACCAGGGTCCTTGCATTGAGCCTGTGGTGTCTTGACCTACTAGACGAACGAGGACAAGAACAAAAGCTTTTTCTCCGTATATTAGGATATAAGATATTATTATCCTTAACAGGGATAACACAATTGCCAAATAATAGTCAACACATAAAGCCACCGGGGCGGGTTTTTTGTGAGTATTTCATGAGGGATGTTTTATTACAAATAAATTTGACACCAACGTATTAGTAGCTCAATCTAGAGCTATTTTTGTTTAGGAGAAAAAGAGACGCCGTCCTCATCTCGGATTCGAACCAGGGTCCTCGCGTTGAGCCCGCGGTGTCTTGACCTACTAGACGAATGAGGACAAGAACAACAGCCTTTTTTTTTCCATATATTAGGATGTAAGATATTATTACCCTTCACAGGGATAACACAATTGCCAAATATTGGTCAACACACAAAGCCACTGGGATGAGATTTTTGTGAGTTTTTCGTGGGGGATTTTTTATTATGAATAAATTTGACACCCACGTATTAGTAGCTCAAACTAGAGCTATTTTTTTTTTTTTTTTTTTTTAGGAAAAAGAGTAGAGTAAGTCCAGAATGGTCAATGGTGGAATGTAAATCCGCGTTATCACCTTCATCCACAGATTTTGGAACTAAATTTTTTTTTTAATGCAGAATCCTTTTCAGCGTTTGAACAGTATACATACATTTGATACCATTCTCTTTATTAGTCAGGGCTACAGAAAACTGGAAACAGGGAAACTTTAATTATAACCACACTATATATATACGGAGAGGCCATAATTGAGGTTTCCCTATTTAGATCTCTCTACAGCTCTTGCTAATATACAAATTGGAACCAAAATTTGTACATATATATACTACTCAAAGGATGGGGAGAAGGATTCTGTAAAAAAAGTTTAGTTCCATAGTTTGCCATAGGGGAAAACATAGCATTGTACAACAGGAAATATATGGGGGAAAGCACAAAAACTAAGTAACTAAAACGAATGAATAAAAATTCTTTTCCATTTTTGTTCTTTGCAAAAACAGAAAGAAAAACTGTAATAGAAAATGGTTTCACAACTTATTCATTCACTCACCATTCGTTCACAATATCCAAATTGTTGCTGATGTTTTGGACCAGAAATTGCATTCGTTATACAATGTGCTTAACTGTAATGTAACATCTCGAGAGAAATGTTCCACACACAATGCATTATGTTGTCCTTTAAAATATCCAGGCTAAAGACACTTCTTTGACAGATATTGGTTTGAAGGTGACCCCACAGCCAATAAACACAATGAGATGTATTTTTTACATCAAATTTAAAGAATGCACTTATGATTATATGTTATGCTTCAAGACAGCATAATAAGTCATTTAAAACAAGACCACAGGGTCAATGTGAGTTTTAAATCGTAATATGTTTATACCCTGTAATATTTATAGAGAATAAAACAAACCTAGTCCTATGAGAAGGCAAATATCTGTTAAATAAGGTTTTTAGTCGTAAACCAAACAGAATATTAAAAAATTCTGATGGCTTGCTTCAAAAGTGCAAAGATTCACATTATTTGGAGATCAAATCTAACGTTCTCATGAAGAAGGCTAATTTTAAAGCTTTTACATAAACGTTTATATGCATTCAACATAGCATTTTAAAATTCTCTTGAGATGAGAATAAAGCTGGTTGGTTTGTAGTTGTATGTTCCAAGAATGCACACTATCTTCTGAAACAGGACTGATGACAGAAATGGGTTTGGAACCATTTAGCTATAAACAATACTAACGAGGAGAGTACACGAAGTGAGAATTGAAAATGTGCTTCATTTTAGTTTTATAATAAAGTATAAACGTTGCAATAAGAAACTAAAAAAAAATTTACCTAAATCACCCATGGGAGAGAGTTACAGCCCCATCAAATTTGGCGACAAAAGGTTTTCGCCAAATTTGGCTTGATGCACTTTTTATTAACAGCAGGAATGGCGAGATACTTTTGAAGCGATGTCGCCAAAAGAGAAGTAATAAATAATCCGTCATTCACAATAAAAATATCACTGATTTTGATTTCATAAGAATTTATGCATGTATTTGCGAAAATATTTAGAACTTTATTATTAGTGGATAGATGTTAGGTTTTAATTACATAAAAAACATTTATGTCGCTTTAAAAAAATAATATACATACTTGGCTTTATTAAAAATTAAAAATGTATATGAAAATGAACAAAAAAAAAATGCAAGAAACGAATTGGGTTTAAACAATGACTGCAACTAATAAACAATGGATTTTTACGATTTAATGTATTACATGAATGTTTGGAAAAAGTGAAACACACTTGACATTGCAAAATGTATTTAGTTTGAGAACAGAGTATGTGCTCTTATACCAAGCATATTTTAACCTGTTAACCGGGGAATAAAATTTTGTGAAACTCGTTTCACACTGGGGACTTTTTTTCACAGTGATAAGTAATGTCATCACACCATCACGCTAGGATTAAATATATAAGAACTACATAAAACGTAATGCGTTCAACATAATACGGTTAATTTTAATGACGAAAAATGTCGTCATTCGCATTTTGGTAGTCTTCCGGGCATGACGAAAAATGTCGTCATACCCAGTTAACAGGTTAATCATGTCATTGAACGTTAGAGCTGAATGAATGTAATTTGTTATGGTATTTCTTTCGTGTAAATTAATGTCATTAAAATGATGAAGTACAATATATTGTATGACAGTTTTTGTGAAATATTTCCACTGCCTGAAAAAATGCACATCGCAAGGCTGAATTAATGCAGTGGTGCTTGCAGGTATATATAATTCAAGCGATGATTTATCTCCAAAATTGATTTTCCCCCTCCTCATTTGTCTGTCCTGTCCAGAAATCTAATAAATTTATGCCATTTTGATCTATTAATTGGGGTTTTATTATTTCTTTTAGAAATGATTCATAAATATCTGTGGAAGATTTCCCACTTTTTGTGCATGTAAGTACTACGTTTGGTGGTTGGCTGAATAATTTCTGTCGAGCGTGAGAGCCAAAAGTACCTGTTTTTCCTTGGTGTATGAGTAAAAATTTTGGTGAGAAAATGCCATTTATTATGATGATGGGTTGTACTGTATACGAATGTGAAACTGCATTACTATTCTGAACAATACCATAAATGTGTTGAATGCCTTTTGGCGAAAGGGTGCATAATTGTGACAATTCTTTAGCAAAGCCTGTTCGATCGCTATTAAAAATACAAGTGTGCGAATAATCTTGCATTTTTTCATAGGCTTGAAGTGGAAATGCAATGGCTACATTTTCTATTTGTTCGTCATTTTGTAATTCTACTTTCATAACGAGTTTAGTAATTTTTAGTCCAACTATACCAAATTTCTTTTTAAAAGACACCAAAAAACCATGAGATACTATAAAATTCAGAAAATTTATTTTTTTCTCAACATCAAGAGCCCAAATTTGCAGATCAACTTCATGCACTAGAACTCCATTGGAACTAGCTTCTAAAAATTTCTCATGCATTTGTGTTTTAATAGTATTTAGCTATTGAATTCTGTTCCCCATATTAGCAAGGTATATTTTCATTCTATAAATTTGTGATAGTGTTAAATTGTCATTTCCAAAACGATCTTGAATTGAGTATAGACCATCAACATCCTAAAGCTATCCAGGAGTAAGCTACAACTTCTTTTATATATTCTAATGAATATGATGATGAACCACATACAAAATTTTCAAATATTGTTTTGTCATATGACAAATCTAACCATCTACAATCTTCATTGTTATTAACAGGTTTTTCACAATAAAGATCAAAATTAAAATCGTTAATAACTTCAAAATTGTTAGATTCGGCAATGGTTTCAGTAAAAGCAATAATTTTATTTGCTATATTAATTTCCGTTTCAGATAAAATTACATTCATTAATACACAACCAATTATCAGCTCCAACGTTCAGTGACGTGATTAAATATGCTTGGTATAAGAGCACATAACCAGTTCTCAAACCAAACACATTTCGTAATGTCAAACAAGTGTATTTCACTTTTTCCAAAAATTCATGTTACACATTAAATTGTGAAAATCCCTCATTTATTAGTTGCAGTCATTGTTCAAACCTAATTTGTTTTTTGTATTTTCTTGTTCATTTTCATACACATTTTTAATTTTTAATCAAGCCAAGTATGTATATCATTGTTTGAAGCAAAATAAATGCTTTTTATATAACTAAAACTAGACATCTATCGACTAATAATAAAGTTCTATTGAGTAGGTAACACCGCTTGACATAAATATAATAAAAGCAATCAGACAACTTTGAGCGGTTTGTAGATTATTAGTACATGAACCGGCTTCGGCTTAAATTATAATAATATAATATAATATAATATTATAATAATATAATTTTTGTATTATAATAATATAATATAAAAAGATGTATATGGAGCGAATCAACATACAAGGCAGATAATATAATCAAGGAATACAAATGGAAAAAATAATGGAAAAAAAAGTAAGAACAAAAATAAAAATAAAAAATAAAAACCACACGTGCGACTAACCCAACAGGTGTGTTGGGGTACCTGTTGACCTTGCAATAAATATCATTCAATGCACATTATCTGCATCTAATATATTCTCTAACCAGGATGTATTATCAATTCACCGCCAGGTGGCCAAACCCATCGGTCGTATGAATTTGCACTCTTGTCTCCTACTCTAAAAGGTACTATGGGCGCACCGTGATTCGTTTTTACTGAATGATGTTTTTCTTTTGATTTTACTTGATTTTTATTTTAACCCTGTGCTACAACGAATAATCGTGGGAGTGCGAGACACTGACTTCTTCGCCTTGCTGTGACTATGAATACCAGAAGAAAACATCAAACGTCCACCAGTTCTTCACCTGGCCACCTATCGAACAGGGAGCTAGACCAACAGGTGCGTAATGTCTCTGATGAATTATCAAAATTTCGTAAACTGTGGTCCCAGGACTTAGAAAAGTTGAAAAACTCCATTAATGAAAAAATTGATTTGAATTTGTGTTCTGAGACTGACGGAGATTCCGATCGTGCTGTCAAATTGGCCTCTGTCAAAAATGAAATACTGAAAGATTTTGATATTAAAATCACTGAACTAAATAATGAATGGGTATCGCGATTTGTCGTCTTGGAGAGCAAGGTTCAACATCTAGAAAGAACTACTGCTGATCTTGAATGCGCCCTAGAAGAACACCAGCATGACATTCGTCAGCCCTGTCTCATAATGTATGGTTTACCGGAAACTGAGAACGAAAACCCAATTACCGTTGCAGTGGATACTTTAAATGAAAAGATAAAAACTACCCTGTTATCAACGGATTTGGCAAACGCGCATCGTCTCGGAAGCGTAAAGCGCAATACCACTCACGGACAATCGCCGAGACCTATGATCATTAAATTTATAAGAATGGCTCAAAGAGACTATGTCTTTAAGAACAAAAGACTTCTGAAGGGTACTGGCCTGGTCATAGCAAAAGCCTTACCCACATTAGAAAACAGGCCTACAACGAAATTCGTGCTAAAGGCGTACAATGCTGGACACAGCAGGGAACAATATTTTTGCTAATTGAGCGTGGTGAGAGGGTTATTCTCAAGTCACTGACTGACATCCGCAATTACAGAGAAGGAAATTAACATTATTGATTTGGATATGCATGATTTACTATTTCTTTTGTCGCTGTTGCAATTCCAATACTGTCCTTGCACCATAAAGACAAATGAACTTTTTTACTGAGCGTGATGATGGGGTCATGCTCAGGTCGCTGATGGACATACGCAACTACAGAGAAAGAACTTAGGATTACTAAATTGAATGTACGTAGTTTACTATTTCTCTTGTTGCTTCACCGATACTGCTCTTGCGACATAAAAGGTAAATGAAAATTAACAGGCTAACCTTTTATATGATCATGATCCAGGCGTGTTTTGAGTATGTTCTTGTCATAATAGCCTACTCATCATAAATCGCATTAAATAACTTATAACTTTTCATTTCTACGCCTCAACTTGACGATATAATGAATCTAAAGATTTCAGTCAAATTCGATCAACGCATTCGATGTTAACTTTATATTTATAATTCCAATGTTCATATTTCCTAGCAGATGCTTAAGTATATTTCACAAGACACTGCAGAGATACATTGACTACTAGTTTTTCAAATGAATGACGCTCAGTTCATTTAAATTACATGCAAATTGTTTATTTATTCCATTAGTCTATAAAACTGATATAGATGATGAATAACAATAGGATTCAATTCAGATCTCAATTTCTTGGCTGTTCTGATCATTTTTTTTTCTCTTTTGTCCTTGCGCCATAATGGATCATGATTGCATCTGAGCTGTAAACGTGTTCTTGTCAAACTAACCTACTCATTATAAGCACGTTTCATAACTTGTAATTTATCATTTCTACGCCTAAACTGGTCAATCGAATGAATCTAGTGATTTCAGTCAATTTTTTCATATTACATTCGATGTTAACTTACTTTTTATTTATCAATGCAATGTCTATATTTCATATCAGATGCTTCTATATATTTCGTAAGACACCACACTGAATACAAGTATTATTTTATCCTTCAAGTGAACAGCGTTCAGCTTGTATATTACATGAAAATTGTTTATCTAATTAATTAAAT
>QLNU02015190.1:0-24168 GCA_006491805.2 Dysdera silvatica
GCGATCGATTTCAAGAATTTAAAAAATGGTACCGAAAAAGGCTACCATTTTGAAATAAATTAAAGGTCTTTTAAAGAGGAAAGTTCATAATACGGTGCTCTTTAATAAATGAATTATATAATATATCAAGTAGTATTAATATGCAGCGCAATTTAGTAATATTTAACTAATAATTGTCAATAAATACTTTTAAAATATCGTTCCACTGCTTAAAGGGGGGGGTATTCTTACGAAAATCAATGCGTTCGAAACATAGAAATAATGCAATTAAAAAAATGTAGTAAATAGAAAATGTATAAGTATATGTAAATGTAGTAATAGATAAAAATGTAGTAAATGTAGTAAAAAATGTAGTAAATGTAGTAATGCATAAATAGTCGTGGGAGAATAACGCGTGTGAGAGTTTTTTAGTATTTAGCGTTTCGCCCATTGGTCGACAAATTTCGTCAAGTAAATTTGAAATTTTCAATTGGCATAGATATCCCCCTCTTCTCTCTGCAACCCCATTCTTAATTTATCACCTAATTAAAACCAGTTAAGCTAATGATGTCTTTCGAAGTAATTAAATTAATGAAGAATAATTTAATGTCTAGAGCAGGGGCAATCAACTTGGTTCCTACCCCCCAGTAGTGGGCCATTCAGGCTTTCGTAGTTTACGGTAGGGGTTCCGTCGGATGCTGAAGCTGATGAACAAATCTTACGAAAATTTAACCAGATATCAAATATTTAGTTTCGCAGCACCAGCCTCAAGAATCTTATTAATAAATAATTAATTAAAGGTAATTTCAATAAACTTTATAGTTTTTACATTTAATTGTCTTTTTCTTCAATTTAAGCAGCTTCCTCATCAGTAGGCGCTGTATCGATGGAGATATAAAAATCCAGCATCAAATTAAATTTTTTGTGTGTTATAAACAGGCGCGAAGTATAAATAAAAAGCTAAATTTAACTATATATTTTTACTAAATTTTCACTTAAAAATTACGAGAACTTTGCAGTTTCGCTAAATGAAGTTACTGCAGAATCGGTGGACGGTAAGAAAATTGTGCTACTAACAAAGGTACAAAAGTGGGCGGTAAGTGTAAAAAGGTTGACTGCCCCTGGTCTAAAGGAAAGAAGCCGTATGTGTCGAATGGAAAGGCACAACACGTAAAATACATTAATTTTTATTGTTTATGTCTTTCTGCCATATATTCTCTGTTCAATTGATTAAGTTAATATTAACCGTTTCAGTATGTATTGCCCATAAATTTGAGGGGGCGAAGACCCGTAGAGTCGGTATCCTTGCTACTTGCGAAACCTTGATGCCAGAATCGGTATCTGCAGGAAAAATACAAGAATCTTAATCCGCTTTTCTTCATTCAACAGAATGTTTCAGAGCACCTGGGGAGAAATCTGTACCCTAATAGAATCCCGAATACCTCGTCCGAAAGGTTGCACACAAAAGGCTTGAAGCAGACGCAGTTGGACAAAGCATTGCGCAACAAAGAGTGACCGGTGACCGCGACTCAGTCAGGGGTTTTGCTGGTAGCAAATGGTATGTCCGAAATGTTTGAATGGTGAAGTCGTCTTAAAATAGGGAAAGGGATACGTAATGCAAACACCTGGGAACCGATCAGCCTCCCTTTTATATATATATATATATATATCGCTTAACTTTACCTTTTGTTAAGTTCTAAGTTAACATTATGCCATTTTATAAACAGAATTGGGATACTCAGCCGGTATCCTCAATGGTGACCAGTTATGGCAGTTGTTCGCCATCAGAGGGTCCGGTTAGCAGCTGGGGGTCCAGAGAAAAGTCCGTGAGGGTACAGAACCACTTCATGCCATTCAATGGGTTCGCGAATGTAAACTGGGTAGGGCCAATCGAAAATGAAATTTTGTAACGACTTTGTATTGAGAGAAATTTTTTAGAATTAACGAAAATTTGCGTTCTTAAAAAATGCTTTATAATTATGACTATCAAATGGCGGAACAAATTCATCAATAACTCAATAAAGTTAATTCTAAATATGCTATCAGCGTTTAAATTCAAATACTATAAATATTTAAATATAAATGTTATAAATATTTAAATATAAGTACTATAAATATTTAAATATAAATACTATAAGTATTTAAATATAAATGCTATAAATATTTAAATGCAACTACTATAAATATTTAAATATAAATACTATAAATATTTAAATGTAAATTGTATAAACATGTAATTAATATTTAAAGAAGAAAGTCTCTTGTCGCTAGTAGCCACTGTCTGTAATTGATTATTCTGTGATATTATTGCTTTTTATTTTTAATTCTTATTAACTAATAAATAACGCAAATAATATTATGTCATATCGTTCTATTTAGGATTAATTAAAATTTAAAGTTTTATTTATTTATTAGCAATTTTAACGAGAGAAGTTCCTCTATTTTGAGTTTAACTAAATATGGTGAAATTATATTGTGTTTGGTTGTTATTAATATTACTAAAAGCAAACCATTTTCGTTATACATAAGTAGTTATATTATTTTACATCTAGCACAAAGTAATTCTTAATCAACTCTGTATTCTATACATAACGTAGTTCTTACTCAACTCTGTATTCCATGCATAACGTAGTTCTTACTCAACTCAATGGCGGTTCTGATGGGATGCAGGGTGTTGGGGGGCTCCTTCGAAAAATAACAAATTTGTCCTTTTTATTATTCACCCAAGCCAGACAACAAATTCCACGGAACAGATCTCAATTGATTTTTAAGCTTTGTGCCCCCCAAACAATTCTAAATTCGCCCATCACTCTACGCCATCTGTAAAGCAGTTCTTACTTAATTCTACTCCTACATAAAGTAGTTCTTTCTCAACTCTACTCCATACGTAAAGTAAACCTTTTATTCAACTATTCAATATACGCATAAAATTATTACCGACTTCTTAGACTTTGAGAAAAAGTAGAATTACTTTAACATTGACTTCAAGTATATCCGCCAATGCACAATGGCATAGTAATTCAAAAATTACGGGGTGGAGGGGAGGTTCAAGTAACTTTAAAGAATATCAGGTGAGATGTGGTAAAGAAAATAGTGAGTTTTGATATACATTGGGGGGCTTAAGCCCTCGTTCTGGCATAGGACACGGGCATATATATATATATATCTGGCATAGGACACCATAGGCAATGGGTGGCACACCCACCCCGCAGGTGTAATTACAATTTTCTATATTATGATTCGAATGGGGAAAAAGGTCATTAAAAAACTCGAAATTAGATGTTTTTAAAACTTTATTCCTAGTAATATAAGAAGATTGGTTGATGACGTAATACTACGCAGTATAAATGAATTTAAGAACAACGTTTTAGGCGTAGGAGAAATTTTTAAACGCATTAATCGACGTACGTTTCGAACGGGCGTTGACCGTTCCTCGTCAGGAATTCAAGTGATCCAAAGCAGTGAAGTGTTACCGTATCAGAACTGAAGTGTTGCCGTATTGGAACTGTTCCGATACGGCATTAAAGCTTGCGACACCATGCGCGTATTATTATTGACAAGTGGTCACAATTATCGCAAATTAACAAATTTTGCGAATAACGGAAGTCGACCAGATTATCAAACTTCTCCGGTTTAACTACTAAGTAAACCACTTTTATACCAGGCGTATTTAAAAAGGTTTATAAATCTGGGGGTAGGAGAACTGATTATGGTGAAGTGATTGTAATTTTATAATGTTACCTCTCAAGTGCAAATTTATGTCGTAATCATATAAAATGACCAAGTCCGAAAATCATTTAATAAAATTTTTCTAAACGTGGAATCCAAATACATCCAACTGTTGTATCATACCTGTTGTCCCATCAGGAATTGTAAGTACTTTGATATCATTCATTTCCGAAATAATATCTATCAAAATCGATTGCGATTGACCACTCCACAAATCTAGTAGCAATGGTGATTTTGGTCCAGTGGTTGGTATATAAATTCTTTCAGCTATATTTCGAATTGATTGCCGGAAAGCTTCCCAGATTTAGAAGGGAATAAGTATACATTATCAGGTCTGAACATGATTTCTGTTACACGAGGTCCGAATTTGCCAGCAGACTCTTTCAATACAATTATAAGTGGTTATAATAACTTACCTCTTGCTGAATTAATGGTTGTATCGTGCAACTATAGATAGTGGACATCTTGGTATTTGCATATTTTTTTCACCTTTATAGGATAATGCCCCCCCCCTCCCCATGAATCTCTAGATCGAATCAACTTTGATCGGTATTATAAATATTTCTTTTCCCAACTCCTTTATTTTTAAGACTTTAAACAAATTATTTTAATACAGACAATATGCCACCAGTAGAAAATTTAAAGTCTTACTGGGAGATCGGGAAAAAAACTGAAAAACCAGTTCGATTAGCCCCGATACCCTAATATCCACAACATATAAAAATAATGGTGGCCACCTCAACAGGAACTAAGAAAAAGGTAATAATAATCAACTGACCAATAATATAAAAAACAATACACACAGCAAATACTAATATGTATTAACATACCAATTAGTTCAAACAACAATATAAATCAACGTTTATTGGCGTAGTGATACCAGCGCCGATGTTATGGCGTGATTAGATGGTGAAACGTTCGAAAGAAAATAAATATTTCTGCGTTCGATGAGATTATTAAGACACATGAAGAAACACATTACAGGAAACAAACGTAGATATTGGTAAATAACATCGGCTAGTTGCCGGGAGATGATGTGCACATTATTGGATGCGTAGATGTAAGCGAAAGGAGAAAGTACCTGTTACATCTCCAGAGAGTAAAGAGCTAAGAGGATGTTCTCTGATTGAAGACAATTTTGGAATGGATATTGAGGTTCATCCCTCCATTTGCTATTGGCGTACAAATGTCATATGATTGCATGTTGGGCCAGGATTGGCTAAGATTCTACATCTGGTATTTGAGTAATGTGTGTTAACTATTCTAAAAAAGAAGTCATAGTGTTACAGAATAGAAAACATATTGTATATACTAAAACCATCTTTTGGTTTAAGCTTTTGCGCTAAGAGAAAACCAATACGCCTTACTTGGAATGTTCACATTTTGAGGTACGCTAGAAGGGATTTTAGTTTAAATCCAAGATGGCGTATAACCGCCACAATTTAATAAGCTCATATTTAGGGGATAACTAGAGTCACTGATGGGATTTTTTTTAATACATATAGTCACATCATTTATTTTTCGTCATTGAAAGGGCTTCCCCAACTTCCTCCTTAAAATATACCTGAAATCGCCCCTACACGCTACTTCCCCTGCGTACAGCTATGCATGCAGGAAAATTATCACCCCTTAAGTGCTACTTCCCTGCATAGCAGCTGTGCATACAAGAAAAGTGACACTCCTACGGGCCACTTCCTTTGTGAAAAAATACAAAAATTGAATTTTATAATTTATCGTGCTTTTTAAAAGTTTTTTTTTGCACCAGTGGATAGGCTGTGAAATTTTGCGCATTTACGAAATTACGCTATCATGATTTGTTCAGAAATTTTAGCCGAAAACAAAAATATGGCTGATTTTTAAGGGGCGAATTCACCCTCTAAAGATATTTTTAGCCGATAAAAAAAATACGTATCCAATATTTTGGCCCTCTCTACAAATACACCAAGTTTCATTAAAGTTGTAGGGGAGCACGTGGGTAAGTTTCCTTGTCAGTGGCCCAGTGGTTATAGCATTCAGACGCAACGCAAAGGTCGCTGGTTGGAATCTAACTTGAACGTGAGACAAAGGTTTTCTTCTCTCCAGCTATTACGAGACAAAAATAAGTTCTGCGTATAAACCGTGAAGAAATAGAGAGAGTTAGACATAGACATAGACATAGCCACTATTTTCTCTACGCCTTCTTTAAAATTATATAAGGAAATTCTTTTGCTTAATGAGTTAACGTCCACATCACTGCGTATATTTATGCAAATTTATCTTTATAGACAGATTTCACTATGTTTATAATGATATCTTCTTTCATTGTGTTCGATTATAAGCCATAGTATTATAGTATTAATGATCTTTATTTATGAGCGCCTCTACATCTTAAATGTACGTTAAAGTCACTTATTCTTAAAATCATTTATTACGTTAAATCATTTTATGACCCTTTTCAAATATATGCAATACAGGTGTACCTAATCGTTCACTACACACACATCAATGAACGAATTTGCCCATCTGTTATAAATGGGCAGACCACGGCTCGCTATTGCTGCTTAGCCCCCTCGTTATTTAAAAAATTTTATTTTGTCCGATTCTGCTGTGGGTTTACATTCAAAAAGTTTTACAGTCACATTTTAAAATAAGGTACTTTTTAGCTCATTACTAATTGTCAAGCAGTATCAATTATTTTTGTAGCATTTTAGTATCTTGTACATTTACCGAAATGTTTGACAGTCTTGCAGGAGGTAATGATTTTTCTTTGCTCCCCCCCTCAAAAACTACTCATATGGGCGCCACTGGAGCTGACTCTTTCAGTAATTCGGTGGCTGAGTGATTTGACGCATCACCAATATGCATGTTCTTGATCACGGGTACCAAAAATATAAATGGACGCTAATTAGAGTAGCGATTTTCAACCGGCGTTCCGCGGTAAATTTTAAAACATGCGATACCTGACTATATTTAGTCACAGCTTAGTATTAGTTTCCCTGAAATTTTCCAATAAAAGAATGGCAACAGCCAATATAACCATAACATATAATGAAATGGTAGTCAGCAATTCCAAAGAGCATTGTAAATTAGCCAACCAATTGAGCCAGCAGTCGAACAGATTGTCCGCTGCACAGATCCGAGAAGACCGAGAGAGAGAGATGTGCTTATTATAGACTGCTTAGAGATATTACATGTTATTAATATTTTGCAGATAAATCAAAATTACACCCACTTTTTTGTTTATTTATTGTTATTTATCTATTTTTATCAGATCGGCGAAAATTATATTTTTTGGTGTATTGCAAAATTTTAGTAATTGGTTTTGGTGTGCCTTTTTAACCTTTTTTCATAAAAAAGGTTAAAAATAGAAAAAATATGAAAATAGATGAGTTAGGCATTAGAAGTATAAATAAAGATTGTGGGATAATGTACAAAATTGTTAAAATTTACTATCACATAAAAAACTTGTTAAAAATTACTGTTATATGTAAAACCTGTTAAAAATTACTGTTATATGTAAAACCTGTTAAAAATTACTGTTATATGTAAAACCTGTTAAAAATTACTGTTATACGTATTTAAAAGTATTATCACCTCCATACCTCAAAATTGTGAAAATCGATAAAATAATATCATGGCATTCCATGAATTACTTTTTAATCGATACTAATATTTATGTACCATAAAATATATTAACATTCATGTACTACTATAAAATACATTAACACTTATGTACTATATAGTATATTAACATACATGTGCTATATAATGTATTTATGTTATATAGTACAAAGGGCGGATAGAGGTATCTTTTCGGGGGGGGGGGGCACAAATCTTGAAAAATCAATTTAGGCTTATCCAGTGAAATTTGTTGCCAGGTTTATATAAGTAGTAATAAGTATAAATTTCTTATTTTCAGAGGGGGTGCATTCCCCTCCCCGCTATATCCTTCCTCACATAACACCCTTACGTTTATAATGTTATATAATACACTTACAATTGTATACTATGTGATAGATGTGCATTTATGCACTATATATTAACATTTACGCATTATATTACACATTAATATTTACCATATGCATTTGCTCTTTACTCATGTGGTTGTGCATTCACAGGCGGAGAAGGAGCCATTATAGGTTCGGCTGCATCAGTCCTTGGCATAGGCAATGATTTGGCAGGCAGCATTAGACATCCAAGCAATTTCAATGGAATCTTCGGCCACAAGCCTACAGTAGGTATGTCAGTCATCCATAAACATACTTTTCTGGAAAAAAAATCTTTGATGTTTGGGAAAAGTGCTCAAGTCAAAAATTTCTAAAACCAATGTTTCGAACTAGGTGAAAACATATAATCTAAATGAAATGAAATAATTTTATACCGACTTCTTGAACTATTTTTAATCGACATTAAAAGCATAAATCTTCACATAAAATATGCTCAAATGCTTTTTCCAAATTTATTCCACATTTAACCAAAATTAAGCTGATCGTAGGACCTTTTATCCCAAACACTAGTGGTATATAATTTTGAATAATCATGAAAAAAAGTCAGTCATCGTGGCACCGGCGCACACAGGGGGATGTTGATGAGGTTCGTAACTTTCCACTACCATGCTATTCTGTACATATGCATATGAATATTTGTAATTGTAGCTCTGTAACTCATCCCCCCCCCCAACATCTTTTTGAACTTTTTGCCTAAACTAATGCAAATTTTGTTTTAGTTATCAAACAAAAAGATGTCAGATTAAAGCTCTTGACATCGCCAAAGTTAATTTCAGTCGGAAACTGACCAGACTTAAGAAGCAACGTCGCTACATTCGACTTAGTTATATGCAATAATCTTTTCCATTAACTACGTTTAAGGGACGAGGAGAAAACGTCGCTTAAACAGCAATGTTCATTAATTATAGCGACGTTACTGAGAGAACGTTGACTGTAGAACTATACTGTATTCAGTTTTCAATATAGTAGTATATAATATATATATTTAGTTCAATATATTTGTATATCAGTATTCATATCATTTAATAGTGCAAGTAAATAATTTAATAGTGCAAGTAAATAATTTAATAATGCATTTCTCTGGATAATATATGGCTCAATAAATACAGTGAAATACCTCATGCATTGTAGATGCATCGAATATGCCTCATACATGCGTTAAAATGCTTCATGGCATAAAATATACACTGTAAAGATCAAAAGTTAATAAATAAATAGTAAATAATTAAAAATTCAAGTTAATAATTGTAAAAGTTAATAAGTTATTAACATTTTTAAACACTGGGCGTGCTCTTTTGTAGTGTTAATAATAGCGGGGACTTCAGTAACAAATGCAACTGCATGATATAATTACACCACAATAACATAATAATAATAATAATAATATCCCAATAATGCAATAATTGCAGCACAGTAATGCAGTGTTTGCACAACGGTATATTACATAATCATTACATGGCAGTGCATTACATAACATATGCTTACAATGTATTATATAGTACTTACATAACAGTATATTACCTATTACCTGCATAATTATACATTACATAATAATTGCATGACAGCACATTACATAATACTTTAATGATGGTACATTAACTTAACACTTGCATAATACATTACCTAACACTTGCATAATACATTACCTAACACTTACATTATAGACTATATAATACTTGCGTAATGCATTACATGTTACTTGGGTTGTAGATTATATAACACTTGCGTGATGAATTGCGTAGCACATCAAATAACTCTTGCACATAATAAGTTATATTTCACTACATAGCAATACATTACACAAAATCTATGATTACATAATGATGGCACATTTTCATTGCGTCAAAATTACACATTTCGCAATCGTTGCACATAATCACTGTATGAGAATTACATATAATCATTACATAACGATTACACTTGCATAACGACATAATCGGCTTTGCGTTATCTTTGAGTAGCAAATATGCAGAATTTTTCCATAAACAGAGAGAGTATGTGTGTATCTGCGCGCGCATGATCAATAGCAATTATTCATAGAGATTACATAAAAAGTATATGATATTAATAACTAATTACTTTAATTAATTAATGTATTAATTATTATGTATTTATTCTTAATAATTAATATATTAACACAAAAGAGGGAAGATGGTATAACTACAAAAAAAATTGTGAAATTACACTTTGTGTTTACATACGAAAGTTTAAACCAGTGGTTCTTAAACCTTTTGAAGTCGTGGCACACTTGAAGTCTTACAAAATATCGCAGGCGTTCTATACACAAAATGCTAATTCATAAGATACAAAAAAAAATCAAAGATTTTTAAACGTGCGTACATTTCCCGCAGGTGAATCGTTTTAATAATAACCCCACACATACTATCTGGGATTCCATAGGGAGCACCTAGAAATATCACCGGGCACACCTTTCGAGAAACACTAGGTTACAAACTGATAAAATTACAAAAGAAATAGGTCACCCAAGCTTTCGGACGCGTCAGCAGCAGTCCTTTATCAGGAATGATGTCGATGTGGTGTTCCTGCTTTCTTTTACACCCGAAATTTCTTGAACACCCTTTTCCGGAACAATCCCTTACAAAACTTACTCTTATACCGAACAAAACTTACTCTTATATACACATAGATACATAGCATAAATACACTTTGTGTTTTTATATTAACGTTTAGAAAATGAATTTGTGTTTTAGATCTGGTATCGAACGCTGGAATATTTCCTATTCTTACCCCAAAACTCAACAAAACATTGTCAACTGGTCCAATGTGTCGATATGCGGAAGACCTCATATTATCGATGAAGATAATGAGTGGACTCAAAAGTGTTCAGATGAACTTAAACGAATCTGTAAGTATACGAAATCATAAAAAAAATCACAGTTTACTCTAAAATTATCTCAATTTATCTCTTTTACATAAATTAATTCTTTACATGATAAGCTTTTCTTTCTTATTATAATATTTTCCATATTCTATTTATATTTGCAAAAATTTAGTTTTAGAATTTCATTTGCATTTAAGTCAATGTTCCTTATAGGCTATAGGAAGTGTAATTATCTAAATACATTAGTTTTATTCTCGTGATGAAAATGTCAATATACTTTCTACTATGATTTACCTGATTAATATTTTATGATTTATGTTATCATCATTCTATGGGCCCTGCGGTGGCGCAGTGTGGTAACGCGTTCTCCTATTGCGCGGCTAATCCGGGTTCGACTCCCAGCAGTGCAAAAAGAACGCTTACTCAGAGATCTCATAAAGATCGCACTGCTCACTGTAGTCCGGGGTTTGGTTCCCCAGGCCTTAAGAGGTTCGGATTCCTCGGAAAACAGTAGGTCCCGGCGCAGCATGACCACTGTAGTCTTTGAGCCGTAAAACCAAAAAGAAACAAACATCATTCTATGACTTAGCTTATTATTATTATTTAATGATTTCTTTTAATATTATTTTATTATTTGGCTTATTATTATTTTATGAGTTATCTTATTATTATTATTTGTGATCTTTATTCTTCGTTCAACACTCCTTTTTATTTTAAAGGTGGATTTCTCAAAGATGAAAATATATTACATGTTAGATATAGAAAATTCACCAGCCCAAAAAGTTTGTGATGAGATAAAAGGCAAAATATTGGATGTAAGTATAAAAGCCAGTCGATAGTAATCCATAATATCTATACTTAAATAATCAAACAACAAGAATCCATGCTTGTTTATTTTTCGAGAATATTTTATGATTTTATCAAACTAATCGTTCCAAAGCATTGGATTATATCGAAAAGAAAAAGGAAGAAGACGTAGAAGCTATGAATACCTTTATGGCTAAGTTAGCTAAATAAGTTTGATAAATATATTACGGAACATTGAAATAGACAAGTACCTGATGTATACAGTGAAACCTGTCTATAACGGTGTTCTAAGAATCAGAAAAAAAATTATTACATAGACAAGGTCATAGGCTTGCGCGAAAGGTTAATAAGAGGAGTTACAGGCTTGCAAAGGAGATTACAGAGCTACAACTCCATATAATCAAATGTATATACAAGAGCGTGCTTAGGGCATTAGCGGACTTGAGCGAAACAGATTTTAGCGGCCCTCAAAAATGCTTTAACGTAACATAACGATTAAAAACGAAACTGACCGGAGTTTAGCATTACAAAATGAAGTTCATCACTGGTTCAAACACCAAAGGTAACGGGAAGATAGTGAAATTAAATTAAAAATAAACATTTCTAAAAAAAAGTTATAGCTAGGAATATATCAATCACTTGGCATTTCTTGCTTAACTTAGATGTTGTGGATAAATTAAAGGGATAAATGAAAGGAACCCGTCAACTTTATCTACATTTTTAACATTCGTTATTAGCGTTTTAATTAACTTCGGCTACAAATTCACATATACAAACAAAAATCATGCATTTTCTACAGTTGTATTGGTAAAGGCTAAGCTTTAATTTTCAAATTTTATTTCACTGAATTATTCTTGGTGGATTTCACTATTTTTCAATCGAAATCATACCTAGTTAAGGTTAAAACAGCTTTATATATGTTATATTTACTTAAATACACTAGGTACTATTAATAAATTAATATGAATTCCATTATAACGAAAGTACCTTTATAACGAAATAATATAGTCATCCTTTATAATGAGCATCTGATGTGTATACACAAAGAAGAAGAATTCAAATAGTTTAAAAAATTGTAATTTAAAATAAGTAAGAAGGATTACAGGTAATAATGCAATTAATAATTACAACTAATGATTGTAATTAATAATCACAGTTAATGATTCCAATTAAAAATTACAACTAACGGTTGCAATTAATAATCACAAATAATGATTGCAATTAGTAATCACAAATAATTATTACAATTAATAATCACAAATAATGATTGCAATTTATAATCACAAATAATGATCATTAATTGCAGTCATTAGTTTCAATTAATAATCACAAATAATGATTGAAATTAATAATTACAATCAATAACACAATTAACTCAATCAATAATTGCAACCAAACATCACACAATAATTCTAAAATTACAATGATGTAAAGATTGGTGATAAGAGATGAGTAATTAAAGCTCTGAACTGAACAGCGCTCAATAAGAACTGGGGAAATGTGATTAAAGAAGATCAAATTATGAAGCAAACTGAGAAATAATACGAATTTCTCTGAATGAATATACATGTGTGTGTGGGGGGGGAGTTAGATACCTTTTTTTGGCCTAACTAATCGCAAAGTATAGTGGGGGGGCTATGGTTTTCATAGGAAAAGTTAATTGAGCCACCCCAGTGCTCTGCACATAACACTCATTTGAAATGTTCCTCCCATCTCTAGGATATGCTAAGCCCCTCTAATTTTGCCAGTAGTTAAATACAATATTTATTGTATTTGTAAATCCCAGTGATTGTTTTGGGGTATCTTTGCAGGCTATGCACCATTTTCAATCGACCTACGGCACCAACGTGAAGCAAGCCAACATCCAGAAACTGCGAATGGCAGGTGCGATCCACATACACGCACACAAGACGTCACTTGAAAACAAAGGCCTTTCTGAAATATTCTCTAATGGAAAATTCGAGGTGAATCCTAATCTCGAGATACTGAAGGCGATTTTTGGTCAATCAAAATTTTGCTTGGGATCCATAATAGCAATAAATGTGAATAAATTTGACCTTCTTTTTAACGATGGTGATTCCCTCAAGCTGGAACGTCAGCTACAGAAAGTCAAAGCTGAATTTGAAGCCATTTTGGATGACAACTCAGTGCTATTCATGCCATCATTTCCCACCGCAGCGAACCGTCACCACACAACTCTTCCCATGATCGCCAACTTCTCATTCATGTGTCTGTTCAACGTGCTTGGAAATCCAGTAACACAATGTCCAGCTGGATTCAACAGCCAAGGACTTCCCATTGGTTTCCAAATCGTTGCTGCCCAAAACCAAGATCGGCTGTCTCTTGCATGTGCATTGGAACTTGAAAAGGTATTCGGTGGATGGGTACCTCCAGGTGATGAAGAAGAAAAGCTTCCTCCACTTTCCCATTGACAATAAAATACATAAAAACATTTATATTGTGTGTACGCATGTGTTGACGAACGTGCATCAGTGTATATGTACATTAAGAATATTCATTATATGTGTTGCCCATAATGCAATATTCTTACCGTTCTTTCACCATAGGTATGTATATATAATGCCCATTTAGTAATGCCCCTGCTGATAAGATGGAACTCCCGCAAAGAGATTTATTAACGTTAGTTACAATATTTTGTTGTAATATTTTCCAACGTGCCATTTCTCTATCCGTTTTCCTATAATGTTCCTTATACAAAATATAATATTATGTATAAGCACGAAATATTAAGTGAAAATTGAAAACTTATTTTTTCTTACGCATTGTACTATGACAAACAATGACACTACCATTCAATATTAATGCTTTATAGAGTAAATACCTTATTGGTCCAACGAGTGCATTTAAACTATATATTATTTATTATTGTAAGGTATTATTATTACCCTTCTCAGGGATAACACAATTGCCAAATAATGGTCAACACACAAAGCCGCCGGGGCTGGTTTTTGTAACTTTTCATGGAGAATTTATTATAGCTAATAATTTCGACACCCACGTTTGAACTCAAACTAGAGCTTTTGGGTATAGGCGGGGGGGAAGATACATTTTCCCCGACCTAGAGATCTTCAACCTTTTTCAATCCAAGAGCCAATTCTGCTTATTCTCGTTGACCCGCAGGCTGTGCTACAGTGCCAAAAATATTAGAACTAAACAAAGAAGGATCTGCGGGTGCCCTCTCTGGAAAAACCTTTATTGCCATTTTTCGTAAGTCTCTATATTCATTTTTGCCCATCAGAAAATATTTTTAGAATCCGCCTCTGGGATTGAATATATATCTTGCAATATTAAATACATATAGAAGCAAACAAAATTACAAACCTTTTAGTTATTAATATATAAGGCGAAATCAACCCTTTTAGTGAGATTTTTGGTACTGCTTATTTGTAACAAGCATATAAATATCATGTCTTATTTTTGACGTCGCAACCTTATGGGTGTTTTCAAGGAGAGCGTCAGTTGTTCTGGTCCTAACTTTTGATTTTACCAACTTCATTCTTGAAGAAAAGAGCTGTTCGTAGGCATATGCAGTTGGGGGAGGGGATTTGATGGATGTTATAATTCTCATGGCAATAAAATTTTGTATATATACGTAATATATGTCCGACAGCAGTTCTCTGCTGAGAATGCCGACATTCCGCAGAGCGCCATTTCGAAGTAACTGCAGTATTAGTCACTCCGTAAGAAGATGACACAACGAGTCCCGCCTTGGTGCAGAAATTTCGGCTGTGATGTCCGAAGTTCGGAATCTTGGTTAAACTATAAGTCCAGATTGCCAACTCGTCTGACCAAAGTGGTGGGCTTTACGTCTCTTCCTCAGTATTTCTTTTACCGTACTACGTGTATATGTGATAACAGAGAGAGACTTCCATCCTGCAGTGGATCGAAGATGGTTGATGATGATAGAATATGTGGAGTCGTAGCTCCGTAGCCCCATTATAATCCTGTAACCTTCCTTATGAACTTTCTGTGTATGCTCATGATCAATGATTAAAAAATAAAGTAAAACATAATTAAGGGAAGACTCCGTATTATTTTAGTTCTCTAGCGTTTTAAGTTATTCATTATGAAGTGCGAAAATGGGAGCTGAATAAAATACATAGATTTAAGTCTGAGAGTGTACAAGGGAACATTATTTTTGGGAGAAACAATTTGTATTTTCCATCAGTCAGCGAGCCGCATATAACATGCCGATGAGCAGCGGGTTGAAGACCCCTGTTATAGTGTCTTAACCACTATTCCATCGAGGACAGAAACGATGCTTATAAAGTTGTAAAATATTATTACCCTTCTCAGGGATAACGCAATTGCCAAATAATGGTCAATACACAAAGCCAAAAAACAATATCTTACAATATTACATACGGAGAAAAGGAGCGACATTTCTATCTTCGATAGCGTAGCGGTTAAGATGCTCAGTGCTCAACGAGGGTACCCTAATTCGACTGTAGCTTCCTCTTATGTTTCCTCTTACACCTAAAAACTCTAGTTTGAGCTCAGACGTGGGTGTCGAAATTATTAACTATTATTTATTATGGAAATTCACAGTCCATGTTGTAGTTGGCTGGTTCCATCTCTAATTCGTTATCAAAAATTCTTTCCAAGGATCTCAGCAAATTAAAGGTGTCTGCGTATATAATGTGAACTATCTCTGTAAGTGCGGCGTTTGGGATTTGATGGAAGTATTTTTTGTCAATCTTCAAGGTGTTGAGGTGGTCCTCTATTTTTTTGTGAACAGCACCCAATGCACTCACTACAACCAGAAGAACTGTAGCCTTCCTCCTCCATTAGTTGTTATTATTATTATTGTAAGCATTATTATTATTATTATTATTATTATTATTATTATTATTATTATTATTATGTCCGTTATGCATTGTTGTATTAACCAGGATCAAGGATATAAGCACTATCCTCTTGGTTCACTTCAAGTCTCACCCAGAGAACTGTCCACGTATCTTCTTAATATATAGGCGGTGCCCAGTAAGGCAGTTTTTGTATAGTTGTTATTATTATTATTATTATTTGTGCAATTTATGTACCAGTTCTTTCCTTCTTTGTTATATGTTTTTCTTTGGGCCTATGATATAGAAGAATTGTTATCGAATATTGAAAAAGGGAAAAAAAAGCATCGGACACTACTTACATTTCTCACATATATGCATATTAAAATATGAAAATACTTAGCCATAAATTTCCTAAGGCTACAAATTTTATGTTTTGAGTTCGTCTGTGTATAGCTATATTATAAGTGTTCCTTATTTTTCACGAACAATTGTGATTAACCTGTAATTAACGATATGCGCATACCACAGTGAAGAAAATTATGTGCAAAGAATTTAAAATTAATTTCATCCTGAAGATTTAAGTAAAATTACTAAATTTTACTGAAAATGTAACATTAAGAAATAAAATTACGTATGCGTGAAATAATTTGAGATTACCCTCAAAGATTTTAACTTTTGGAACTGTATTTCTTAAATACCATTTACCCTGCTGTAATATTTTTTTTTAAATAATGTACAATGTGTACCTATGTTAAAGGCCGGGGACAGGGTAGGAAAGGAGCAAATCCTAGGGGGGCCCTGGCCCTTAAAAAGCACAGCGTGAAACTTTAATACCATAATATAACTAATTTGCATATTATAACATTAAATGCAATTGGTTGTTGATCCCAATCTGCTAAACCGCCTAGAAGCCCATAGATCCTGTTCCAAGTCCTGCTTTTGCTCTGGGTCTAAATTAAAATTTTTTTTTATGAATTTATTAACTCTAAAAAATTGAAATAAAAATCATTCCATAATCCGAACTTGAACCAACAACTTTCGGGTTGTAGAGACCCGTATTACACGAAGGAATTTTTACATGTTGCTAGTCTTAAAACTGGCATATGTTGTGATGAGCGATGTGTGTGTAGAATTTTTAAGTTATCTCAACATGAATGTTACATTAAAATTCGGGTTGCGTCTAGTCACTAAAATGCTACATGAATAGTACATTCAACATGATAATTACTTCAGTATACTTACACAACATCATTAGAAGGTCTATATAAGATTAGAATAATGCTCCCGACTTCTACTTCAAATCTGGATTGTTCCTAAACCAATATGACTTATTATAAAACTGCGCTAAATTAATGTAAGTAGTATTTAAAACTAATTTTTACAAAAAGACAGACTTTGTACTTTACTATAACTTTTAATTTTACTAGTACTTTTATGGCAAAATTTCAATTTAAATGTAGCCCACGTCATAAAATAGCAAATAGAATTCAACCACTGTTGATCAGGAAGTCTGCTACACTGGTGGTGCTCAAAACCTCCGAACTTCTTGGCACCCCCCACCCCCCCAAAACCTAAAGTTCATATACCCGCTAAATATTCAAATTACAAGAAAGGAAAATATATATAAGTATATTGCGCAAATTATTTTTCATGTACTTTTTCTTCATATGTAAATTGTAATAATCTTTAGTGTGTAGCAATTTTTCAAAGAAAAATACGGTCCAAAAGGAATATGATCCTTTCAATACTTAGTCAGTAAATAATGCGTTTTCCTTTGAAGTTCATTGTCCTCGTAATCCAGCTTCAGGAGAGTTCAAGATTTACGTAAGAAACATTTTGCCCATTTTATACCCCTCCCATATAGCTCTGATAAGCAAAAATTAACATTGGCTAACATAGGAAAATAAGACAAACGGCAACCCCTCACTCCCCCAAAGGTGCTTACGTAATACTTGAACTCTCCCTGACTAATAATTAAATTTTTTGAACACTTGTAAATAAACAAAATTAAAATAACGCTTAAACTTGAAAAAATCACCACACCCCGTGAAGCGAGTTCTCGTTTGAAGAGGCATAATGCATGGTGGCCGTACGAAGCTCCACATCTTCCAAAGAGGTTCAGTTACTGGTGACCGTTATTGTACCAAAGTTCTCCTGCATTTTCCGGGGTCTGTGGGGCCCGGAATTTTCTTCACGGGTGACAACGCTACATCTCATCGTACAACAGCTGTCGCTGAACTCTTAGAGAGTGAAAATATTCATCATAGTATCCCACAGTCTCCGAACCAGAATCCAACAGAACACGCGTGGTATGTTTTCAAATCATAATTCGATAGCCATTAATAAGTATTAGTATTACATTTCCGTTAATCAGGGCCGTTTCTACCATTAGGCCAGAGTAGGCGACCGCCTAGGGCGGAAAAATGGCGTAAAAAAATAATTTTAAATCAAACAAAGAAAAAATTGAACAAATGAGGAGGAAAAAATGAAAAAGAGGAAAACTTAAAACATCGAACTATTTTCAAAAGCATACGGAACAATTGCTAAGTCTTTACTTTGACGAATGTTTGATGTGTTTCATTGTTTAATTTTGCACGTAAGTTCTTTTACATAAAATACATTTAAGCCTTCTAGCTCTGATAACACAACGTTATGTTTTGAAATATTACTCTCTTAATATCCCAGTTTTCAAAAATATAAAATACTGAAATTAAACGATTATAACATGTAGCAATTGTTTTACTATTCACAGTACCCTAATGTTACAAAATAACTAATATCAGTTTAAAACATAAATGTAATTAATGGGTTTAATGGTTAAAAGTATAATAGAAAATTTACATTGTTGTACCGTTGAATGTTAGTGGTGGTAGAAATGTCGAAAATGGTGAAAATAGGCGAAAGAGTGATGGTAGTAAACGGGTGGGGGGTGTCATTTTTCAATTCTCGCCTGGGGCTGCAAAACACCTAGAAACGGTTCTGCCGTTAATAAGTATCGTATCACATTTCCGGTAATAAATATTAATAGCGCATGTCCGTTAATTAATTAGCATCACCTTTCCGTTAATAAGTACTAATTAATAAGTAAAATTTTTTCTTCTCCTGTAAAATTGTAATCTGCATCCGATAAATTCAGGGATACAACCAAGAAAAGGCTTTAAAAAGTTTAAGAGCAGACATTTTAAAATCAGCGCCGATAAAACTTTCTTCTTTCTTTCTTTCTTTCTTTCTTTTCTTTCTTTCTCCACCCCAAAGAACAGGGCCGAAAGCAAAGCCGTTTATCTCAATTTTATAGTAATTTGGGCAGAAAATCATTAAATTGGCATCATTGGTAACCTTTGGACAAGTTAACAGTAACGACAGACAAGCAGAAAAGGCTATTTATACAAGTCGAACACTACGCAGATTAAATTAAGAAACAATTTTTATCAACGTTTTTTAGGCGTAGTAATAGTAACGCCGATGTTATGGCATGGTTAGATGGTGAAACCTTCTTGAAGAACAGAAAATGCTTTTCTGCGTCTGGTGGGGAATGAGAACGATCCCATGACCTTCTACAATCATTTCTGATTTTTTTTCCTTCGTTTTCCGGGTTCTAATTTTTAAACTTAGATAGTCAATCCAAAAAAAAAAATTTTTTTAATGATTATCATTATTTTTCATCATGTTCAAAAAGTGGAACTTTGGCCACTACTGATTATACGAAGCGATCAAAATTTGAATGTACATTTAAAACTCAGTTTGCTAAAAAACACAACATATAACATACAAGGTGGTTAGTGAAGTCCTTATACACGCAGATAACTGTCGAACGGAGAGAGTTATATGTACGAACGTGATGTATAGGTATAGTAAAGTGACTATGTACTACAAGATGAGACTGCGTGCAGCGCCCCTAGCGGAATAATTGAGAACTTAGAGCTGCTATCTCGAAACTTAACCCAATGAATTAATTATTCATCCCATTTTTTTTTTTCCGGGTTTAACCGGGTTTTCCCCAACTTGGAACTTGATTTTTCCGATTGTGGGCGGGGAACCCCCTTCCATGGCCGGCTATGGTTTTGTCTCACATGTTTCGCCATTAGTAGCATCAACTCAACGATTTAACACGAAGATAAAATTTCTAAGATTTAATTAAAATTTTAAAATTTCTAAAATCTCTTAAGATTTCCTGTCATCTATTTTTGGATTATAAAAATCTATTTTACCCATTTCGGCTGCATTTTCCATCATTGGTATTGCCCATTCCAAATGTTAGTGTCAAAAATAGAGCTCTGTCCTCAGAATAGTACTCAATATTGGCAATACTATTTCCATTACGGAGATACAGCACAGTCCGTGAGCATGCGCAAAAGAATTTGGTTACGAGATACAGTCAGACTGTAGACCTGTGGTTCCCAACTCAATTTAAGCCGCGGACCACTTTTCCACTTCAATTGGACTCGCGGACCACTTTTCTATTTCATTTGGACTCATGGACCACTTTGAAAAATTCTCATGAGTTGACTGTAAGACATTAATAAACAAGAGAGTCCGGGTCTTTTTTGGGGTGTTTGTGAAGTCCTTCTTTTCAGCAAAAATAATAATAAAGAGGAAAAAAAACGAAATCTTTTGATAATGCAGTCAAACCTCGTTAAGATGAACACGCTTAAGACGAATTACTTTTAATACGAACCGTTTTATGAAATTCCGTCAGATTGTAAAATACTACAAATATGCAATCAATTTCATTTTTATAATTAATTTTAATATTTAATAAATAATTTTATAAGTTTTTTATAATGACCCGTTTCACGGACCACTTAGGACTTCTTCGCGGACCACCAGTTGGGAAACACTGTTGTAGACGCTGGTAAAAGAACGACGAAGCACATGATATGCCCTTACCAGCTCGGAAGACAACGTGCGTGTGACGTCACAGAGCGTATGACGTCACGAGATCATCTACGGCCACTTGTCTACACTTTTCAACAGATGAAAAGAACTTGGGGGACGGATTCTGTGTTCAGGGCGGCTTAAGGAAAGAGCGATCCGGGCGGCCGCCCGGGATCCCGTTTGGATGAGGGCGCCAAACTGAAGTCAAGTTCGATTTTTTTTTTTAATTAATCCAACAGTAGAAAACCTCTCAGGGAAAATCTCTAGGGGCTGTACTTCAGCGCCCCTGACAATTAAATCCCCTCCTTCTCCACCCTCCCTCCCTACATAAAAAATAAAACTTAAATAAATGAGCCTTAATTAATGAATCAACAATTTATTACAGTTAAATACTACAGCGAAAATCGGTTATAACGACCTCCAAGGGACCGTGAAAATTCGGTCGTTATAACCGATAGTCGTTATAAACGATATCTTTTTAAAATCACAGTAGCCTATAGCAATGTACTCTAGAGTTTTATACATTATTTTGACAGCAAAAACTATTAAACTTTTTGGTTTCAAAATTAAATAAAAACATAATTATAATGAATTTAATTTCAGTTTATATTATGTTATAGCCACACATAGTACTTTCTTAGTTTTTTAAATTGAAAAAATTGTAGAAAATACTACTAAAGTATATAATGTAGAAAACAAATCTAATGAATTATATTTATTATATTATACTAATGACTTTCGAACAGTGCCGGTTTAAGAGATTTATGGGCTCTACGCTGAAAAAATAGAATAGGCCCCTAAAGAATATGACCTTCGTGATACATGAGCGCCCCGAGAGGGTGCACTTGCGCCCTCTTGGCTTATGAAAAAGGGATGCACCCCCGTGCATATAATTACGTATAATTCTGGGAGCGCCCATGTCGTGATATTCAATTAATAAATCACTTTTTAAGTTCACTATCTTTAATATTCAGGTTTAGCAGTAATAAAAATTTCTCAGACATTTGTAAATAAACAAGATTAGAATAAAGCTTAAATTTTGGTAACTAACTTTAAATTTTAATAATTAACCTATGTGGTTCTGCTTTATGACTGTCAAGTCGCGTCGTTATATCCGATACGAATTTCCCTAGTTAGAATCTACGTAGACTACAAAATCGCCGTCGTTATAGCAGGTTTCGTCGTTATATACGATGTCGCGCTATAGAATAGCTGATATTGTATTTACTCGTTATGGAATAGAATAGAATAACCAACCAAACTTCTTGTAAAAATTTTGTCATTGTATGCGGTTGGTCGTTATAACCGGCGTCGTTATAAACGATTTTCACTGTACTTGCTGGATGCTACAAGTACAGTACAAAAAATTACAAATATGGGGGGGGAGAATTTAAATTGTTTTTAGATTTCTTACGCCAAGGTTAATCACATTAGAATAGCAAAAAAAAAGATTTAGTTAATAAATTAATATGTGCTGTGCATAGATCCTTTAATTCGCTCTTAAATTTTTAACTATTTTTTTTTTTTTTTTTAGAAATTTTGCACCTTTAAAAATTTTGCCTCTGGGCACGGGCCTAGTAGGCCTAATGGGAAATGCGGCCCTGCATGCCAGACAGACATATTTCCACAGTGCAATCGCAAAACTCTTTTATTAGAAAATACTGATGCGTCTGTTAAAATTTTAAGTATTGCAATTAAATGTATTTTTCCGTAAACTATACGTACTTAAGTTAGTAACTTTGCCCTCTACGTTTGTTTTCTGCGAAGCCTTTAACAACAGTGTCGTTGTATCTATTACACCCTTATACCTTGCAGCTGAAAAAATTGATTGATTTCAACTGATAAAATTGTTGACTCGTTCAATCTGTTTTCCAGCACACGTGATCTCACACAATATTTTATCCGTTCCAAACAAGAAAATGCTCAATTAGGAAGAGTTCAAGCATTACGTAAGCCCCTTTTTGAAAACTTCATTAGAAGAATTGCCGTGATATTAAAAATTCTTAAAGCTATATCTATATATATTTGGCGGCGGGAGGACGTTCGGACGATGCGCAATGTACGTCGTTCTTCTCCCTTTCTTTGTTTTCGACTTGTTTAGCAGTTACGATATTTTTATGGAAAAAGTCACCGCCTATTTTCATTTAAACACTTGGCCTGGCAGACGGAGAAATCGTGCCGTATTTCGACAAGTTAAAAACATTTCTGAGAAATGACTGATTCAATTAGACAAAAAATCCAGCCCCGCCTTCATAAACTTTTCGATGTTGAAATTTTTCCGCCGTGGGCTTCAGCCTACTGAACCTATTCAATAGGCGTACGCAGAAAGCTCATAAGAGGGGGTTATAGGTTCAATGGGGGTTACAAAGCTACAACTCATATATTCCTATGTTAAATATACAAAATTTCATTGCACCGAGGAGTTGCAACACCCATCAACAACCCACCGCGTACACCAATGGCCTATTGGTAAATCCGCCAGTGTAAGAAACAACAAAGAGAAGTAGCTTGAGGCGGCCCTGTTCTACCAACACCCCCTATAATATAGGACGGATTGTCCCTGCCCTTCACCGGATCTCTCCTTTGACTTCCTCCAAATCCGATTACCATTGTAGATAGCTAGACTTCTTGTTCCAGAACAGTCCACCAAATTTCAAGGGAAAGGGTAGACATATATATATATATATATGATTATATTTATTAACAGTGGTGACCTGTAGCAGTTTTTAACTGGTTCGAATGAATAGATGGTTAGAATATTTTTGAAAATATAAATCGGCCCTTTTTATCAATATCTTCTTTTGTTACAGCTTTATAGTCTTTTTTGTAACTTTTTTGCTACATGTCGAATAAAACAATCGGGCTCATTTTGTAATTGTGGAATTTTCTGCAATTTATAGAATTAGATGTTAAAAAAGTTTTGTCAATTAACTGCTTTTTATTTATGCATTTATTTGAAATAAAAAAGTTGACAAAAACAACAATTGTAAGAAGCAAGTTTTATAAATACAGTAAGTCATAGGCGTAACTTGGGGTTAAATATAATGTAACCTGGGGTGGGGGCAAAAAACAAAAAAAAAACCAAAATTTTATGGGGAAAAAGTACGATTTTGACTCTTTAAAAAAAATTAAAAAAAACTGG
>QLNU02015190.1:41022-68505 GCA_006491805.2 Dysdera silvatica
AAAGCCTAACTCCGAGGACTTGCAATTTGAGCCCGAAATACTTTGTGGGAATTTGAATTGGAGATTTCAAATATAACTAAACTTCCTGACGTGCGATTTAAATTTTAAAAACATTGCCGAACGGCACTATTTAATTTCAAAAGTAAATTCATCTGGAAACGTAGATATTTGTTTCGTAACATACTCAGGGGCGGACTAGGTCACCGGCCCCCGAGCCAGTTTGCCCTCATAAGCAATAGGACTCGCGCCTCTGAACAGGAAAGGATTTGCGCCCTCCGAAAATCCAAGTTATGCACCACTTTGAGAGAATCCAGTCCGCCCCTAAACATACTTATATAAGGGTGTAAGTAAATACGATACTGGCATGTGCATAGCCTAGAAATTATATATGTTTTCTATTTCAAATTTCGAATGGAGAGTTATAAAAAGCAATGAAACTTTAATGAAAACCTTTACTTCACCTGGATAAGGAGAGAATAGCCCACCCACAATTACGTTTCTTTCTTCCAACTGATGCGTCTGAAAGGGTCAGAGGAATTTCTTTTCCCATCTGTGACGATGGCACTTCACTGCGTTCACTCATTGCATAAGCCATCTACCTTTTTGTCATTGCCGATCTTTAAATTTAAAAAACTGAAACCATTGTCAATCTTATCCGGGGTGGTAAACAATGTAAAGATGTCCTCTTTGGGAAAACAGAGCCGCTTTCGGCGGTACACCATCCCTAACCACGATCAAAAGCACAATATTTAAATAAAAAAAAAAAAGATAGTATATAATTATTTTTTCTTCTATTGTGTCTGTCATGTGACGACTGCTTCTATATAGCGGATGTAAATAAATCTTAAAAAGTAAAAATTGGCAAAATGTTTTTTAAGCTCTAATAAGCTTTTAAGTCTAATAAATTCGGGCCCGAAGTCTATGAAATATTGAACTCGGGGTGAACCAACACCCTCTATATTGACTTACCGTATATATAATACTACATTGATTTATTATTACAGGTGTGTTGGCTTAGCTCGTCTCCTCACTGGGCTATATCCCACCCCCCGAAAGCTCAAGACTAGCTACTTTTCGTTCACGAAAATAAGTCCGATGTGACGTCACAAATGGGCTATCCCATTACAGCAGAGGAGGACTCCAATTTCAGAACTTGATTTTGGCGCCGACAGACAGTTCACCAAAAACCCGTTCTGAAATTGTAATATTGAATGGAGTATTTTCTGATAAAGGCGGATGTTTTCTTCCGAAACAATTGTAAACGACATGCCAGCTTACCTAACGGCGCTTGTGATAATTTCAATTCAAGAAACAGTATTCATATTTAGGGACGGATTGAGCCACCGGCCGCCGGGCCGGTCTGCCCTCATGGGCGATAGTCGGGAATTCTTTTTTAGTAGCCCATGGGTCAATGGATTCACGCATTCCTAAAATCCAGGGTAGGAGCCCTTTCCCAGTCCACCCCTGTTCATATTTACGAATTTTGTGAGCTAAATGGTCTCGTCCAGGTTTAAATATTCACAGTAAACTCTTTTTCGTAGAATTTTAAGCATATGCGTACTAGAGAGTTCATAAGGGGTTGCAGACTTAGAGGAGGGTAACAGAGATAGGATTGCATACAGTGGCGGATTTATAAAATTGCCGCCCTTAGGCACAGCCTGTACTGCCGCCCCCTCCCTCCTTTACAAAGAACGGAATATTTGTTAAAAAAAAACCAACCGCATATCATACTCTTAAAATTTGATATGTGAAGGAGATTTTTCGTACAATTATTCAAACTAATAAGATACAACTCAAAATTATTGCTACCATAGTCTCCGACTTGGTGGATTTGAGACACTTTTTGAATCCACAATCATTTTAGTATGGGTTCCTGGACACTTTAATATTTTTGCGTACAATACACGTTTCGTACGTACTTACGTACACGTGCGTACAATACACGTATTTTGCGAACAATACACGTACGCACCCTTGCATGAGTTTTTCATTATTCATTCATTTACTATTAGTATATATAAAAAGCGTGTTAAGCCTGGTTTATAAATGGTCACTCTGGGCAAATGACCAGGGCCCAAAATTTTTAGGGCCCTTTGTCTTTCGATTCTATGGTTTGCATTTGCAGGCAAATTAAAGTAGTTGCCTATATGTCATCGTTATTAGGGAAACAGGGCAATATTTCAAAGAAACATTATTTTTTCAACATTATCGAGTTTGGAAAATTTTATGTTTAAGCATTTTGATGCCGCCCCCCCCCCCGATAAATGCCGCCCCTATGACTGTGCCTTGTGTGCCTATTTAGGAATCCGCCACTGATTGCATAGGTTCATATGCATATAGGTAATACAAAATTTCATCGTAATGGGCAAATTCCATCAAATTCCCTGCGTACGCCATGACTGTAAGCATCTGCTAGTACAGGGCTGGGGAACCCTCGACCTTCCGGACATTTAGATGCGACTTTCTGACCGAATTAAAATTTTGTAGAAAAATCCTTTTATTTTTATTTATGTGATTCTTTTTGCCTTTTTTATTTGTAGTATAATCGTAAAACGAATCTAAGTGAAGTATAACAAAGTAGAAGATTTAACGAAATAATAATTTTTGATTGACTGACGCAATTAAAACAAATGCGTCCTTGGTATATTAAAGCTAATTTAATGCGGCCTTCTAACACTAACAGCTAATTTAATGCGGCCTTCTAACATTAACAGCTAATTTAATGCGGCCTTCTAACATTAACAGATAATTTAATGTGGTCTTCCAACAAGAAAAAGTTCTCCATCCTAGGACTAGTATTGTTCGCTCACGAAAAGAAGTTAGAAATAACGGGAGGTGACGTCACAAACAGGCTAGTTTATTACTGCAGAGGAGGACTACAATTTCAGAACTGTTTTTTGGTGAACGTTTGTCGGCGGAAAAATCGAGTTCTGAAATTGGAGCTCTCCTCTGCTGTAATGGGATAGGCCGTTTGTGACGTCACATTGGACTTCTTTTCGTGAACGAACAGTAGCTAGCCTTGAGCTTTGTAGTGTGTGGAGGATATAGCCCAGTGATGAGACGGGCTCAACCAACACTCCCTATAATAGTAGGTCAATATAGGGGGTGTTGGTTCACCCCGAGTTCCATATTTCATAGCCCCTTCGGGCCCGACCTTATTAGACTTAAAAACTTATTAGAGCTTAAAAAATATTTTGCCAATTTTTGCTTTTCAAGATTTATTTAGATCCGCTGTATAGAAGTAGTCGTCGCATGAAAGACACGATAGAAGAAAAAAAATTATTATTATCTTTTTTTTTTCTTTTAATTTTAAATATTGTGCTTTTGATCGTGGCTAGGAATGGTGTACTGCCTAAGGCGGCTCTGTTTTCCCAAAGAGGACATCTTTACATTGAAAGCAATCACATCCCAAAGAGGAATCTTTGCATTGTTTACTACCCCGGATAAGATTGGCAATGGTTTCGATTTTTTAAATTTAAAGACCGGCAATAGCAAAAACGTAGATGGTTTATGCCATGAATGAACACAGCGAAATGCCATCGTCACAGATGGGAAAGAAATTCGTCTGACCCTTTCAGACTCATCAGTGGAAAAAAAAAAAGTAATTAAGTGTGGATGGGCTATTCCCTCCTTATTCAGATGTTGTAAAGATTTTAATTGAAGTTTGATTGCTTTTTATAACGCTCTATTCGAAGTTTGGAATAGAAAATATATATCATTTCTAGGCTATGCACATGCCAGTATCGTATTTACTTACATCCTTATGTAAGTATGTTTAGGGGCGGACTGGATCCTCTCAAAGGGCTCATGCCTTGGATTTTCGTAGGGCGCAAATCCTTGCATATTCAGAGGCGCGACTCCTTTCGCCTATGAGGGCAAACCGGCTCGGGGCCCGGTGACCTAGTCGGCCCTGAGTATGTTATGAAACAAAAATCTACGTTTCCAGATGAATTTATTTTTGAAATTAAATTGTGCCGTTCGGCCATTTTTTTTAAATTTAAATCGCACGTCAGGAAGTTTAGTTATATCTGAAATCTCTATTTCAAATTTCCCACAAAGTATTTCTGGCTTAAATTGTAAGTCCTCAGAGTCAGGCTTTAAAAAATGAGCCCGAACTCATCTCTAGTATAGCCCACCCCCATAAGCGTACGCAGAAATTTCATAAGGGGGGTTGTAGGCTCAATGGGGGTGGGGGTTATAGGCTCAATGGGGATTACAGAGCTACAACTCACATATTCCTATGTTAAATATACAAAATTTCATTGCAACCCCATCAACACCCCCCCCCTGCGTACTCCAGTGCCCAACCCCAATGCACGGCAGATGCATTAATTTGTAATTTTCGTTTTTTATGGGGCTAATTGTTTTAAGGAATGTTAAATAATTCACCCCCAAACCCATAGGAGTTATATGGATCTGTGGGGCCCTTCCCCCCTAATAATTTGAAATAAATTGCAATTTTACATATACTGTAACGTATAAATGTACAGAATAGGTGTTTGGGTCCCCCGCCCCCCTATAATTTTGAAAACTAAGTTGATGCCTAAATCTCTCTAAAACTGATTATAAGTTTATTATAAATAATTCAAATGAGTAATTTTTTAATAACAATAATGATCAGTATTTAATAAAATCACTAACAACCAATATTTTATATAATAAACGATCAATTATTTTAAGGATTTTAAGACCTATATCTTGTGTTATTAGAATTATTTACGGAGTATGACATAAAACCAATCGACAAAATTTATATTACGCGATGGCTTCGTTATTGGCCGTCGATACCACGCAGCTTTTAAATAGTAACTGTAAAAAGATTACTTAACATACTTTATTACTTTGATAGCCCTTTCTAGGGACCATGTTGTTTCCTACTTACCCAGGTTCTAAATACAATTTAATGCCCGGCCATTTTTACTGTTCACGAAACTGACAAGAAATCCAACGCATAACAAAACTCGACAAGTAATTATTAGGTTTCCTGATCATTATTTTATTATCATTAGATATAGCATCAATGGTATAAACATTTAGATATTGGGATCCACCAAATTTACTCAGGGAGTGGCTAGAAAGAGGGTCTCTTAAGGCGTTAAATTTATATTATCTTTTGGTGCACCTTTTAAATAAATAAAATTAAAATAAGGGACGTCCCATAAAAATAATCGTGCTAAGGGCAATTTTATGTCACAAAAAAAGTGAAACATCTGGGCTCTGCCCCTGATGGAATGTGATTTCGATTGTATGGATGAATTAGTTCTAGCCTCGCTGTCTTTAACACGCGGATTCCAGATAACGGAAATTGAATACAAATAGGATACTTATCGTGATTGCACCGCCCACGCCGATCAAATTGGTATCCCTTGGTAGTTCATTTCTTTCGGGTCGCTGTCACTTACGTCTCCATCGCTTGTATTAAGCACACATGGCCTTTCCGAAGACAACACAACCTGCACATCCGTTCACTCTATCGTTTACTTTTCAAGGGAACATGCTCTCGTCTTTTCCCGACAACCCTACTCAGGTGGAAGCTAACTACGAGGGCGAATCAGAAAGTCTTTGCCCCTATTTTTTATTAGCCAAAATAAGGTACATACAGGTAATTACAAATATACATACTATTCTACGTACCTTACACTATTTTTCCACATAGTCCCCACACTGGTTCAGACATTTGTCCCATCGCATCACTAAATTTGAGATGCCTGTGTGGTAGAATTCGTCCGGCTGACTGTGCAACCACCGTCGGACTGCTGTCTTGGCTTCATCGTTGCACGTGAATTGCTGTCCTGCCAGAAACTTCTTCAGCGGACCGAAAACGTGGAAATCACTAGGGGGCGAGGTCCGGACTGTATGCAATCAGAACCGCCGACAAGCTCCGGTCATTTCACTGGGAGAGTCTGGACCACCCACCATACAGTCCGGACCTCGCCCCTAGTGATTTCCACGTTTTCGGTCCGCTGAAGAAGTTCCTGGCAGGACAGCGATTCACGTGCAACGATGAAGCCAAGACAGCAGTCCGACGGTGGTTCCACAGTCAGCCGGACGAATTCTACCACAGGGGCATCTCAAATTTAGTGCTGCGATGGGACAAATGTCTGAACCGGTGTGGGGACTATGTGGAAAAATAGTGTAAGGTACGTAGAATAGTACGTATATTTGTAATTACCTGTATGTACCTTATTTTGGCTAATAAAAAATAGGGGCAAAGACTTTCTGATTCGCCCTCTTGCATGAAACATCGAACGTCTGCTTGTGGGACTCGTCTCCGACCTAATGAACTTTACGCACATGGTCTTTTGGCAGATGCAGAATGGTTCTCATGACGGATATCTCATAGAACCAAAGTTGTTATAAAAGAGATGTTTTTTGAAGTTATATAATCTTGTTGACACACTTTTTCAAAGCGGGGATCAACGCACACGAACTCAATTCATCTCGCGGCTGAGAAGTATCCAATCTTGGGTACAGTGAATCACCTCTCGTTTCTTCTTCTTTGCCTCGTGATTGTAAACAACATCGATGAAGATAGACAAGAAAGGATTAATTAAGCTCATAATTAATCTCCGTATCATTACATTTCGTTTGTATAACTGCTAAACTTCTGTCTTAAATATAACGTGGTATATAATGGCACTGGTTATTATAAACAGGCAAGAGGGCTTTCTCAAGGGGGAGTATATTCTTCTGTAGCTGCAGATTTATACTTACATAAATATGAAAGTTTGTCTTCACCAAGAACGGATCTATTTTTTGGCAGATATATAGGTGATATAATCTTTATAGGCTATGGTATGGAGCATCAATTGGACCTTGATTTTTATCCCTCAGGATGAACACTGAAAGATACCTCTGTATCTAGAATTCGAGTTCACTTTTTAGATCTACTTATTACTATCAATGAAAATAATAGATTTGTCTTTCAAATATGCGATAAAAGAAAACAATTTTCATTTGCTTTTGTTCAGTACTTGCAATATGACACATGTCTCAGAAAACATGTTATAAAAAATTTGGTTTTAGGTGAACTCTCCAGACAGAAAGTGCTTTCAAATAGTGTTGAAGCCATTTCTGAAGGCTTAAGATCTTTTAAAAAAACTTTCGTTTTAAATGGTTTTCCAATGAACTATATAAATAAAACATTTGCAAATTTCATCGCTAGAAAGAAATCTTAAATGTTTCTTATAAAGAATAATCATTGCAATTAAATACATCTAATCGCAGTTCTCAAATATAGACGGAAGCACCTGTTTATTTCTTTTGGATAACTGGTATTGCTTAGTTTATAAGATGTGGAAACACTTTCAAAACTGCCTTCAACTGATCATGTGCTATCTTTTTAGTTACGAGTTTGAATTTAATTTCTACATTACTGCTATTACAAGGTAATTTAACCACTTCCTATTTTATTATTAATAAAATATGTTTGCAAAACTCGGCCAAAAATGTCTAAAAATGAAAAGTTTCTGACACTGAATAAATTCATCTATATTTTTTTTACATTTGTGGTATTACTTGAACTGAGTTTGTTGAATTACTACTTGTAAGTTATTCAACAGTGTTACTTTGATGTGAGATGTATACAGGACTTTCTATTTATTTTCTGTCTCTTTCAAACACAAAAAATTGTTTAAATCTCTGCCGCATGGATGGTTATAGACAAACAGGTCTTCCTGTATAATGTCTGCATTGAATGGGGAATGTTGGATCCTTAAAACATTGTTTAACCCATGATTATTGGCTCATAACGCCTATCAAGATTTGTACATTGCAGATCCAATTCTTCTTTCTAATTCAGACCAAATATGATCTGCCTAAATTTATTGATTCTTATATATGTGTGTGTGTGTGTGTGTGTGTGTGTGTGTGTGTGTGTGTGTGTGTGTGTGTGTGTGTGTGTAATCTAAAAATTCTAACCCTGAAGCTGTCCAAAATGCAATACAAATTCGTATCGATGCTACTAGATGGCAGCATTATGGTTAACGTAAGCGTTTAAGGGATTGCTTATCAGATGAAATTTATTTCACGCCTATGCGGCTTAAAAATTTAAAACAAACATTATTTATAAAATTAATTGACGTTTAATTTGACAAAATCACAGATTTCAAGCAAAAAACGCGATAGAATAGGAAATAAAAATAGGTTAACATCAAAATGCTCACGAAGACGTGTCCATAGAGATCAATAGTTAACATTTCCTCTAGGCTTTAGGCACTTCTGCGGGGGGGGGCGAGGGTGTGAGGATACATTACATTAAGTAGGTGTGCCTGTTTTTCTGGCACTTTAGTGTATTTTTTGAAGTGTAATCCCACAGTCCATTTCAGAACTGGGGGGTGCGCAATCTATAACAGATGCGGCATGTAACCCGGATTTACACCTACAATACTATACTATTTTATGCATTTACATTTATGCTATTATATACTATTTTATGCATTTTATGATTTGATGTGGCGCAGTATAGCCCAGATGCTCTTGCGCCATAAAAAAGCCAAACAATCATTTATGATTTGATGCACTATATTAAGTGTACGTTACGGGATCGTTTATTAGTACTAAATAAGTATAATACTATATTTAATTTCTACGTCGAAAACCCAATTATTCAAATTAGCAAATGATGGCCCCTACTTATAAGTCGCTAATTGGTTAAAATAAAACGTGTAATTAACTTTAAAAATCCCTCTTTTTTGCTAAACAAAATTTTACACATTCAAAATTTTAAATGCAATTTTAATATTAATTAATTTCTATATATTTTTAAATCACTTTCATTAACAAAAAATGCTTCATAACTTAATAAATAACTTTCAGTTAGCCTTTTTTCCACTCGTTTTGTATTAAACCACATTATTAAAATTGAGTATAATAATTCTCCCTTTGAAGAATTAGTAAAGAAAGATAAAGAAAGATATGAAATATTACAAATAAGTTTAGAAAAACTACTCGATTTTATTGTAATTAATTAAAAAAGAGCCAGTTTTATTGCGAATAGCTAAAATCTATTAAGTTTATTATTGTAAGTAGTTTATTGCGAACAATTTCTTACGTAAGACCTGTCTTCTTACTGCAGGAGTCTTGTGTCAATGTCATGAAGGCTTACGAGCAACGGGTAAGTGATGTGCAACCGCTTATTAACGCAGTAGTTGAAAGTAGATTTGAAGCTGCTTTAAGAGAAGCCGAAGAAGTTGACGATGTTCTTCAATCTGGACGAAGGTCCGAGGCGGAATTGGAGGAGCAGTTCCCATTACTAGGCGTGCCTTTTAGCGTCAAAGAAGCAATTAGCACAGAAGGTAAGAATTTTCAACTATTCTCTGCTCATTATCAGGGGCGAACTGGGATGCCGGTGCTCCCGCAAGGCGATAGGGCTCGCTCTTCCGGATGGTCAAGGACTCGGGCCCTCCGAAAATCCTATGCGCCCTTTGAGAGAACCCAGTCCGCCCCTGCTTATTATCACATCATGGTAACTTCAGAAGTGCTTTCTGAACTACTGTATTGTTATTTCGCTTTGATCTGTTTTCCAACTTCGTTGAATCCCCTTCAGAGGGTATTTTATGGGTGATTCCAAAGTCATTTCCTGTCCTGACTTGTCAACAATTTCTTGTGCGTATCTTGCCGAGCTTGCTCAGTTCGCGAATAAGCGTGGGTTGAGGTATGTTTAGCTCGTTTGACAGTTGTGTAGTGCTTGTCACGGATTTGAGTCGGCGGCTTGGCGTACTGCTTCAGAAATCATCATCGAATATTTCTTCCAAAACATGCTTTGCCTTAGAAGTTGCAATTTTCTTTCTGAAATTGCTAAACTCAAAATATTACCGGTCTTCCATGCGCTATTCTTTCAACTTCTGTAATACAAAATTCTGCAGCTGTGGTGGCCAACTTTTTTTTTCAAGGAAAGCCCATAACAGACCTTGTATCATGTATTTCTCGTCCATGACTTTTGGTATCAGTAAATGTTTCAATAAATCAGCACAGTGTACCCTCCTATTTATAAATACTAAGCAATATAAGTTTTCAGATTATACGTTGTTCCTCCCTCGGTGACATATTTTCCAGGCTACCAAAGCTACCTAGGAAGCCCAGAGAATGCAAACGCTGATAATTATGTGACAAATTAAAATCGAAGTCAAATAAAAGTTGCTAAATAAAAATCGCTGTGAAGTAAAAATTTAAAACTCGAAGTTAATCTATAACAAGAGCTTTCAGTGGTTCTTCAGAAATGAGTTTTGAAGATATGAAATAATTCCATCCAGTTAAAATAATATTTATTAAAGCTTTAGATGTTTAAGTTAATTCAATAATTCGCCGAAAGATAAATTAATTCGAATACAGCGTTAGAGAAATTTAGTACGCCTTTTTGGCGGAGTCTTCGTAGTACGTGTACACACGTCGATGGTAAATTGAAGACTGGTTTGATTTTAGAATTCGGAAAACAATTGTACATGTGTTGCCAAATATAAAAATTGAAATTATAATTATACAATATATTTTTGTTGCCAGATGCGGAAAGTAAAATTAAGTACATTTAAAAAACGTTAGGTAAAGGTAAACAATTTGGCATTTTGCCAATTTTAGAAATTAAACTTATTAAGTTTTCTTTTCTTGCAATTCTAAAGGGTAACAGTTAAAGGAAGCCTGCAAAGTGAATTGCCATTTCTATTATGGGAGCCCACAGTTCTATTGCCAAAAAATGCAAAAGTATAACTTGTACGATTCATTGAAAAAAAATTACCGAAGCTATCTAAACCATTTCAGGTAGCTTATAATAACCCTGATTTTATGGTATAGTTAAATGGGGAAACATTCGTAAGGAAAAGACTTTTCGTCTTGGGAGGAGTTGCGTCCACGACCTTCTACAATCGGGCATGTGCTCTTAGCACTGAGCTACAGACGACGAAACAATCCAGTCCCTACGAACGTATTTAAAGCGTACTTTTCGAAACCGGTTATTTCTCGGAATGGGCAGTACATGGACTGCTATTTAAACCAAATTGCGAAGAGATCGGTATTAAATTCATCGAAAAGCAATTAAATTAATTAGCAAAGAAATAACCGGTTTCGAAAAATACGCTTCAAATACGTTTGTAGAGAATTGATTATTTGGTCGTCCGTAGCTCAATTGGTAAGAGCACCTTCCCGGATTGTAGAAGGTCGTGGGATCGTGCCCCACCAGACGCAAAAAACATTTCTTTTCTTTACGAACGTTTCACCATCTAACCATGCCATAACATCGGTATTACTATTACTACGCCTGAAAAAGTTGATAAAAATTGCTTCTAATTTAATCTGCGTAGTTTTCGATTTGTATATATAAATAAAGAGACGAACGTTATTATTAAGAACAATGCTACCTACCTAAAAACAAGAAATTATATTTTAAAAATTTAATAAATAGAATAAAATTTAATATACTTGTTAAAATGGATTATTTTATACATTTCATTTTCCATTCAGGCATGCTGTTTACGGCCGGCGTTGTGGCCCGTCGCGATACACGTGCGGAAGAAGACGCTGTAGTTGTGGATCGACTTAGAAAAGCTGGAGCCATACCAATAGCGGTGACGAACACCAGTGAACACTGCTTCTGGATGGAGGCTTACAACAACCTCTACGGTAGAACCAACAATCCCTACAATACAAAACGAACCTCAGGAGGAAGTAGTGGTAAGACGTCCTAAGAAAATATTTTTTCATTTTTAGACATGGCAAAAGCATATGACAAGAAGAAATCACCAACAATGGACAACTGAAATTCTCAACTGGGAACTAGAAGACCGTGAAAGATATGGAACTCATCCAGTCGATAGAACATCCTCAGACTAGGTATGTAGATGAAGTAAGAAAGCGGGTTGAGATGATATGGAAATGCATTACTCAGAATAGACTTGGGCGGAGAGCATTCGGAGAAGCCCTCAGCCAACAGTGAATAAGTAATGGTTGAGTATGATAATGATATGGAGATCATTTTATTTGCAGTCTGTGTTCAACACTTAATTACGTTTATTAAAAAAGATATTAATTGATTGATTGTTTGGCTTTTTTATGGCGCAAGAGCATCTGGGCTATACTGCGCCAAAAAAAAAAAAGTTATTAGCAATAATTTTGAACGAATTTGTGACAGTAAATGAAAGAGTTTGACAATAAATGGAAAAGTTTGATAATGAATGTATTGTAACGTAGCTAGTAAAATTCGAGAGAGGCAATTTACACTTGGCCGAATTAATTCAAAATCGCATTTTATTCATTGAAAATAACTTTACTTTCTCAGGCAGGGTTGTGAAATGGACAAAATATTATTTATGTAATACTTGAACTCTCACTAAATGGATAGTTCTTGACAACAAATGAATGTTCTTGAGAGTAAATGAATAGTTCTTGACTGTAAATGGATAGTTTTTGACAGTAAATGGATAGTTCTTGACAGTAAATGGATAGTCCTTGATAGCAAACGGATAGTTCTTGACAGTAAATGGATAGTTATTGATAGTAAGCGGATAGTTTTTGACAATAAATGAAACGGTTTGACGCTAAATGAATGGTTCTTGACAATGAATGAAACGGTTTGACAGTAAATGAATAGTTCTTGACAATAAACGAAACGGTTTGACAGTAAATGAATGGTTCAAAACGTTCACAGAATGAATCAGTGAACGATTTTGTCTATCTATAATAACGAGAAACGCGTTCATTAATTCGTTCAATGACCGAATCACTCGTTCAGTTATTCGGTCATTGAATGACCGAATGAATATTGGCGTATCACTGGTTCTTGACAGTAAATTAGGCGGTTTGATAATAAAGCAATAAATGGGACATTAATATTATCCTATAACAGTCAGAGCCATTTCTGCCATTAGGCAAGAGCAGGCGACTGCCTAGGGCGGCAAAATGGCGTAAAAAATTAATTTTAAAGCAAACAAAAACAGCAAATGAGGAGAAATGGTGAAAAAGGGGAAAAATTAAAACATCGAATTGTTTTCAAAAGCATACGGAACGATTACTTAATAAGTCTTTACTTTGACGAATGTAAAAATGTTTGATGTGTTTCATTTCTTAATTTTGCACACAAGTTCTTTTATATCTAATACATTTAAGCCTTCTAGCTCTAATAACAACGGCCCTGCGGTGGCGCAGTGTGGTAACGCGTTCGCCTAGTACGCCGTTAATCCGGGTTCGACTCCCAACAGTGTACAAAGAACGCTTACTCAGAGATCTCATAAAAAGATCGCACTGCTCACTGTAGTCCGGGGTTTGGTTCCCTAGGCCATAAGAGGTTCGGATTCCTCGGAAAACAGTAGGTCCCGGCGCAGCATGACCATTGTAGTCTTTGAGCCGTAAAACAAAAAAGCATTCTAATAACAACGTTGACAAACTCTGATGACAACGTGGTGTTTTAAAATATTACTCCGTCAATATTACAATTTTCAAAAATATAAAATGTTGAAATTAAACAATTATAACATATAGCAATTGTTTTACTATTCATAATACCCTAACATTACAAAATAACTAATATAAGTTTAAAATATAAATATAATTAACGGGTTTAATGATTCAAAGTATAATAGAAGATTTACGTTGTTGTACTGTTGGTGGTAGTAGGGAGGTTGTATTTACATAGGCGAAAGAGTGATGGTAGCAAAAGGGTGAGTGCGGCATTTTTCAATTCTTGCCTAGGGCGCAAGACACCTAGAAAAGGGTCTAATAACAATGGATACATAACTAGAACTATATAAGAAAGGGGACCTTTTTTAAGTGCCTAGCATATAACAGAGTAGGCTTTTAATGCTTAATTATATAAAATATTTAACAGCTGTCGATAAACCGTTCTCAACTTGCAATGTGCTGCATACATTGCAGAGCATTAGAAAAGTAAATGCTCATTGCGCAATGGGAAATATTTACTAAGGAAATATTACACAGCAGAACCTTCATATATGAAAAAATTCGCTATACATCGAAGTTCTGGTGAACCCCGTGATTTGAAGTCCACATTCATTGCCTAAAAAACTGTTTCCATATATCGAAGGAATGTTACGCAACTATTGACATCGATATATATGGGGAAATCGCGCTGTATGTATTAGTAATATAATACCTTTAATAAGACACGCTTTATTATACCCGTACGTTAACTGCGGCCGCCACAAGCGATGATGCGAAACACTGTGACACTGCAAATATTATCGGCATAAGATGCAACTGTTACAGGTATTCGTACAACAGCTTAAAGCTTGAAGTGTTATGTAGTTTGTTAGAAAATAGGTTTCCAAACACCAGAAAAACCGAAATAATCGAATCGTCCAAGCCTAGAGAAAATAAGGCCAAAATAAATCCTGGAAAATCAGGGAAAACTTTTAACCTTGTTTTGAATAGCTGAATTTCCCACGAACATAAAGATGTTTTCCTGCAACTGAAATTCAAGCAAAGTTTTGTAGATTGGGTCATGGATTTAAATGTTAGGAAAGCTGGAAAAGTTCAGGAAAAACCTGGAAAACTGGGAAAATTTTGGCGAAGGAGTCAGAAAAGAACGAGAAAAGTCAGGGAATTTTTGTGAAAGGATCAGGGAAACCTGGAAAAGTCAAATAATTTTTTTTTCTCCAATATAAGTGGGAACCCTCAAAAAAATACGTAATTAATTTCATTGTTTTTTACTTTTCAGGGGGCGAAGGAGCCTTACTTGCAGCTGCAGGTTCCGTAATAGGAATCGGCAATGACATTGGCGGAAGCATTCGCATACCTGCCTTCTTCAATGGAGTTTTCGGCCATAAGCCTTCAAGAAGTATGAAAAAAAATTCCTTCAACTCCTTTTTTTGAAAATGTAAAAAAACTTAATGAAGTTACGATTAAAAATGAAATAAAAATTCAATCAATTTGCGATTAAAGAATTTAATTGAGTGTTAATGATTTGATCGAACTATTGTGTGAGTCGTCCACGTTCCAGTAACCCACCTCTTTTAATAAACAGTCTTTCGAAATCAACTTTTTTTTTATGCCAATGAAGATCTTCTCACACATGAGTATGCATAAATGTCTACATAATACGTATATCTGCGCTTCCTGTAAAATTTATATATCGCTGTAAGAAATATTACAAAGATATTTCTATATAACCCATCAGTTGCGTTCGATGATCAAGCTTTAATTAAATAGTGTGTGAATGTTGTATTAGAATTACGGTAAAGTGACGTTCCCGTGTAAAATGGTTCTACGAGTTATCCATCTTGAAAATGAAGAACTTGAGTAATAAATTCTTTCTTTCTTTCTTTCTTTCTTTCTTTCTTTCTTTCTTTCACAGCTCAAGATTGCATGAACGCACTTTATACTTCATCATGAAGTTCTTGCAATAATATGGCTTGATCTCAATCACTCTAGAAACATACTATGAATCGTAATCGCTTATCTTCTCAATATAATCATGAAACATAATAAAGTATATATAATACATCATTAAATAGTGATGGGCCATGCATCTTCTATCCTAAACATAAATTACTAAACAATTATACATCCCTTTAAATTATGAATCGTCAATGAATGATTAATTCTGTATCTTTTAGTATGACCACGAGTTGTATCTTCGAGTCCAGGGTCCCCTCAACCGCGGCTTTTGAACCTTTAGAATTTCGGGATAGATTACTAAGGTTCTTCGCCCAATCGGGATTGAATAAAAACCGTATGACGTGCGTAGAATAGTTTTAATCCAGGAGTTAAGTCCTGGGAATTATTTCAAGAGGAGTGGTTCCGTCATGACGTCCTGGAAATGGCATATAGAGAATTAGGAAAAATGAGGAAATATACCATTTATATGAAGACCATGAGATTGTGATAGAAATAAGAAGACTTCGATGGATCGAGCATATAGAAGGATGGGAGAATCTAAGTTGGTTAAGAACTGAATTGTCTACTATAGTATAACTCTTAATAGTCTTCTCGAATAGTGGCGTAAAAAAGGGGGTTCGGGGGGCTTAAGCCCCTACCGATCAATTTTTGAATTGGTACGCTACGGTTCTCTATTACAACTTTTAATCTTCTCCTGTAGTAAAATCCTGAATTGTCTCGTCTAATACAATCCTAAATCGTCTCCTCTTATATAACCTTGAATCGTCTCCTCTTTTTGTCCCTAAATCGTCAAAGAATAACGATTCATCCCTATACGATACAACTCCAAATCACGCATCTTCTGCTATGTAAACCTAAATCATGCCTTCTATTTGAAGCATGAATCTGTGCCTTCTAATATCATTATGAATCAGCAAGTGACACTGTGAGGTAGATATTCAAAATGTGTTTTAATATCTACTAATTTGATACCTGATTATTATGAGGATATGTGGCATTTAAAGCATTAAACTATGTACATTTATTTTTTAGATACTGTGTCCAACGAAGGCCATTTTCCGCCAACGGAACCTATTTTACATCAATACATCGGAACAGGACCGATGTGTCGATATGCCTCCGACTTAAAACCACTATTGCAAATAATGGCTGGTCCTCGTAGCCTTTACCTTCGACTAAATGAAAAGGTAATTCATAGATTTGTTTTAAAAATGCATGTCCAAAGCTTCCGTTAGTTGTCTGAATGTAACGTAAAATCTTATTAATAGTGTGTAAAATCAATCAAATGAGGGAAAGCCCGATTATATCTGTCATGAGGGTAAACTTCTTGCAAAAGCCCGAATAAATTTGCAGCCAATACTTAAATTACAGAAAGTGGTAAACACCTTCCACGTAATACTCCGAACATTAGGTAATAGGACAAAAAAACACGTCTGGTTGATTGATTTTCCAATGCTTGGTGACAGATAGGTAAACGAAAAAAATAGATAGGGGAGATCACGAAATGTAAGGATCTGCTTTACCAAATAATTACAAATATGATTAAATACATTCAATAATACAATTCAAATACAACTCTATATCTAATTTGTTATGGCTTTTAAAGAATTTTTATAATAATCGCACTAATGGGCTTGACATTTTACATTTGATCCAAAGAAACGTATTTAGCCATGGTTTCATATAGAATGCACGTAACTTTTTAGAGGTGTTTGTTTACACCTGTCTGAGCTCGATATAGAATATGTATAATAGATATCTACATACCTTATATATGTGTGTGTATACTAGAAACCTGTATTATTGTTAACCTTATACTGTATTATTTAATTTTGTTATAGATGTCATTCCTTATCTATCTTGTTTTGTTTAATCTTCGTATTTATATATTTTATATGGGCTTCGGCCTTAACACAATAGAAATTTATTATTATTTATTCGCCATGTTTGTGATAGGCAAGATTTTACTGTATCTTTTGTGCCGTATCTCTGCTTGCAATTTAATTCTCCCTGTATCTTGTAATTTCCCGTATAATTTACGCTGAATCTCTACTTACTGTGTACTTTTCCTGTCTCTTGCACTGAATCTCTACTTACTGTATACTTTTCCTGTCTCTTGCACTGTATCTGTACTTAATGAACTTTTTACTGTGATGTAAGGTATAAAATAAACGCTTACACCTTTACAGGTCAACATAAAAAAGTTGAAAGTTTATTACATGGAAGACGACGGTGACCATCATTTTACTCTACCATCAACTCCTGCTGTCAAGAAAGCTATGCAAAAGGTATCTACTATACGCACAAATGCGTGAGCACATGCGAATAATGTTTAATTCTAAATTTAAAAAATTAGGAATAACATGAAATCGAAAAGCGGGTATGTAAAATACAAAACAGAATTGGGAAAGCGAAAACAGTTTCTTTCAATGACAAAAACACTTGTTGAAGGAATTGCGCATTCGATCCTAGACCACCGCAATAAAGTGAGCCGAATCTTTCAATGCCGCAGTGCACGTGGAGTTGTAAAAAACCCGGGAATTTTGGACACATTGGAATCTTTTCTGGGAAGAAACCAAGATAGCTAGAATAAGTTAAGTAGTCCCGTCCTCATCTTTCTTCCGATTGGTCGATTGTGTCGAATCGACCAATAAAAAGAAAGGCGCGGACGGGACTACCTCCTTTATTCTAGCTATTTTCATTTCTATATTCAAAGTTTCCAATGTGCCCAAAATTCCCGAGTTTTTTACAACTCTGGTTGTTGGCAAAATGGTTCTGATAAGCTTGTTCGACGCAAATTTACAACGCAAACTATTAATTTGTTAAGAAGAAAAGTAATATGCGCAAGTAAAATATGGTACGGCTCTAAGTTTGCACATTATTAATCCTGTGGCAAATCTCCAAGACTTTTCACAGTATAGTGATAAATAATATTTTGGGAATGTGTAAGTGTGTGTGTGTATTTATCCTAATCTGAACTCTCAGATCTTCGCCCATTTATTCAGTAAAATATTTTGTCCACTGTGTTACTTTTCCCCACATAGCGATTAAGTTACTGTTTATACATGAAGATGTCATTATATTAACCATGTCTGTGTAGGAACACTTGTGCAAGGATTTCTAATGTGTTGATTGCAAACGTTAAAGAATCTATACTTTCGTTGATTGCTTAAGGAAATTCAGTTTTGACACTCACGTTTTCTACTCAAACCACAGAGCTTCCCTTAACTGATATGCTTCTAAGTTGACATTATTACACTTCTTCCAGGTTAGTCAAATCTCCCCGAAAATTTTTGCCAATTAGAAAAGAATGATACAATACATGAATAACCAAGGGACTGAAAATGGCGTGGGTTGAAAAGAAAAAACAAAGACGTCCCATCGAGCTGGACTTTATCTAGTGTCCTCCTGGTGGATATTCATGCACTTTCATGCATTTTTATCCTTTTATTTGCAATGTTTTTTAATGTTGATAAAGTTGTGAATTGTTTGTATTGAAACCGTCAATACTCATTACAAGAGGTGTAGCTAGCTTCGATGTCAGAGATTCTCACCCTCATATATTCAGAAAACGCTTCAATCAGGGGTCTTCAACATTTTTCATTCTGAGGGCCAATTTTGCTTATATATATAGAAAGAGACTTAAAAAGGGAATATCCAGAGGGAATCCCCACCCTGGATCAGCCTTTTTTTATGGCACAAGAGCATCTGGGCTATACTATTTGGCGCAGTATAGCTCAGATGCTCTTGCGCCATAAAAAATCCAAACAAACAAACCTTTGTTACCATTTTTTAAAGGTCTCTATATTGATTTTGCGCACTCACCCGAAAATATTTTCGGTATTCCCCCTCTGGAACCGAATACATATATTACAATGTAAAATACGTCATGGAGACATAAAGCATTCATAATACCTTTTGTTATTAATATATAAAGCGAAATCAAATCTTTTAGTGAGATTTTTGGCACTGCTTATTATTAACGAACCTGTCAATATCAGGTCTTATTTTTGATGCAACCCTAAAAGTGTTTCCAAGGTGGACGTCAGTTATTCTGGTCCCAACTTGTGAGTTTACTAACTTCATTCTTGAAGAACAAGGCTGTTCGTGAACGCACTGGCATACGCAGAGGGTTTGATAGGAATTGTAACCCCCGTTGAGATGAAATTTTGCATACGTATAAATATATGGAGCTGTACCTCTGTCATACCCCATTAAAAGCCTGTAACCCCCTTTATTAACTTTCTGCGTACTCTTATTCGCAGATGTAAGCGCTCATGCTTAGTAATAATTTCAGAGCATGCGGTCAGATAATTGAGAAGATATTCTTATCGATTTATTTAGAATAAAATTCAATGGGATTTTTTTTAAAAAAATCACTGTTATACTGTAAATCAATGAAACTACCCCGAACAAGCTAGAAAACTAGACTAAGAAAACTAAACTAGCTAAAACATGATTGGGAGAAGACCGAGTATTACTTAAATTCTCTAGCGTTTTAAGATATTTATTACGAAATGTGAAAATGTGAACAGAATAAAATACATACATGTAAGACTCAGAGGGAGCGAGTAGCGTTATTTTTGTGTGAAGCAATTTGTATTTTCTCATGAATTGGCGGGCTGCATAAAACATGTCGGTGGGCCGCAAGTGGCCGTAGTAAACATGTTTAACTTAAAATCTAAGCTTTTATCGCGGGGCATAAAATACAAATGTAAATTGATCAATTAAATTATAATTTATTGAACACAACTGCAAATAGTAAACTGATTGATGACGCGTCGAATCTCGTTAAGCTCCATCTTGCACCCTCCGGGGCTGTTGCCCCTGGGCAACAGCCCCGGAGCACTTCACGTTGGAAACGGCTGTTCTAAATAGTCACTAATTTGTTAATGGGCCATGAACTCAATGAATTATTAATGTATCATGTAATAAATAAATATGATATGAAACAAACCATGGGTTAGTCTGTCATGATATGTATAAAAGACTAATATACCATGCAACCTATAAGTTGTTAATGTGTTATAAAATAGAAGAATCGATATGAAATATAAGAGGGATTAAAGAAGAAAATAATGTAAAATTAATGATAGGTCAGTATGCCGAGAAAAGGATGAAGAATAACTATGGCCATAAAATGGCAGTATTGTTTTTCACCGAGATATTTAGGAAAACAGGTTGCATGAGATGGAAACGAGAATTCTTCAGAATAAACGCGCGGGAAAAACACTTGAAGGAACTTTCATTCTGCAGCGGACAAACAATGGTTAAATATGGTGATGATGACATGTATGTATATCGTTAAGTTTGTTTGTTTTTTATTTTATAGGTTATACAACATTTTCGCCAAGTGTGTGATGTCCCTCCTCAAAAAGTAAATGTCCGTGGTTTAAAACACGGATTTAAGATTTGGGCTTATGCGGTGTCCGCCGTTGTAGCTGATACGGAGCGAGTGGAAACCAGAGTTTTCGGTGAAAAAAGCAACATAGTAGATGTGATCTTTGAGTTGATACATTGGTGTGTGGGCCGATCAGATCATACCTTGCCCATCATTATGACCGTAATCATCGAGAGGCTTCTTGGACCCAAAAAGAAATCGGATGCAGACCCCTTCATCAAAATGCGAAGTCGAATGGAGGAAGATTTTGATAAACTTCTGAAAGACGATGGCGTTTTTATCATGCCTACCTTGCCTGAACCAGCCGCCTATCACTACGCCAACAGTGTCCGGGCCCAGAATTGTGGATATGTAGCTGCCTTCAATGTACTTGGTCTTCCTGCCACTAGCTGTCCAGTAGGACTTGATGAGAATAGACTCCCGATCGGGGTGCAAGTGGTGGCCGGGTTGAAAAATGACAGAATCAATTTAGCAATGGCCAGAGAGATTGAGAAAGCATTTGGTGGATGGGTTTGCCCAGGTCCTATTGTTTAATAGTTTATATTGCAGAACAGTTAACTTGAATGGGCAGCCTTAACAAATGTATTTTGATATTGCCTTTCGTATTGCATGTCTTTTACAACAATTGTATTTTATATTGCGCCTTATCACCATTATATTTTGCATGTTGTCACTATTGTATTTTGTATGTTGTCACTATTGTATTTTGTATGTTGTCACAATTATATTTTATGTTGTGTGGTCTTAAGTTTAAGAGAATCTGGAAGAAAAGAGCTTCAAACAAAAGCGAATGGGCAACTGTCGTAGAAGAAGCTCAGGTCCTAATAGGACTCCAGCGTCGGGAGAAGAGAGAGAAATGTTGTCACGATTATGTATTATTATATTGTGCTGCATCACAATTGTGCATTGCGTTATATAACGTCACAATTGTATTTTATATGGATGTGTCAATTCGATCAATAAACTTATATTGCCAGTTGATTTTTGTATCTTTCGCTGTACATTTCATAATTTAATGTGTGGTCAACAGTCGTCTGGCAAATCACAACGGTGGCTTTAAGATTAAGTCGATAAAATAAGCAATCACATCTAATAAAGGTGTTTTACACTTAGCGCGCGCACACACACACACATGTTGAGGTTATAAACTTTATTACCTTAATAAGGGCATTAGATGATATCGATACCATTCCTTTGAATTTTACATTATAGTTACCATTGAAATTTTTAGGAGTGGAGAAAAGCATGAGATAGGTAAATCCGAGTGTTTCTTAGATATTCAAATGATTTTGTAATATTTAACAAAAGAATACACTTGATTTTGAATTTTAGCTTCTTTATGTGATTGAAAATTTAATCAATATTTTTAAAAGAAAATTACTTTTGGTTTTAAAAAATCTCACTAATTCCCTTTCTCTGTAAATATTATTTGGCAGCTTAGTAAAATCCAGTTACATAATGGTCAAAAATTATACAAATACAATTGCACATAATTTCAATTTATTCAAAATCTAGAACTACCCGAAGATATGGAGTTAGATTAAAATCCAGACTTAGATCAAAACCTTCAAAGATGTAAGCTTGTAATGATGAAAGATTACCACATTTAAATACTTTATTCTATATTTTTTATAAACAAAACTGTATTAAAGTTTACTAACTTAATTCTTACTTATAGTTCGAGTGCGTGGGGAACCTTCTCGGACAAAACAGTGGAACTGGCGTAAGCAGGGAATGTGGGTTGTAACCACACCATTAAAATGAAATTTTGTATATATATCAACTTGTAATTATGTAACCCCCCCCCCTTATGAATTTTCTGTGTAAGCCTATGCGTAGTGTATTACTTCATATGGACAAAATACTTCAATCGATTATATCGATATATAAATTCATATCGAAAAGTTCCTAAGAGAATTAACAACGCGACGTGGTTCTTGTGACTAACTCATCAACTTCCAAGGATAACAACATCCAAAGCCACTAAAAGGATACGCACAGTTCGTTCGCAGAAAATTGGCGGCAAGGTTCCGTTAGATCAAGGGAGCTAAAGTAACAGACGGGCTGTTTCATTGCAGTAGAAGGTAGAGCGTCTTCCATAACTCATTTTTCGCGTGCGAGTTATGGAAGACGCTCCACCCTCTAGAGCAATGAAACAACCCATCTGTTGCTTCAGCTCTCTTGATCTAACGGAATCTGGCCACCAATTTTCCGCGAACGAACTATACTACAACGCTAAATAAATAAATCCTTTGAAAGGATATACATACACCCTAATCAAATTATGACTTCCTAGGTTCTACCAATTGTTAACTTTCTACCACAGTGCCTATCAGGATCGAGTTGGGAGGTTGACTAAGGAAAACTTGTAGGACAAGCCCCAGGAAATCAGTTTTTTGCAGCCTTTGTATACTTTTGACAGAGGGTTTGGTCAACAACTGACTTTTGCGTGTGACATCATATTTCCCATAAAGCTCATGCAGCTTCTAAATGATGGTTAAAATAAATTTAATATGTCAAGACGGATTTCTTTTTAATATTCCGGGGTTAAAAATGGGAAGGCGATGAAATACCGAACTACTGCAAGCAGCTAGTCATTTCTTTAGAAGGTTTGAACAAATTAGACTTGTACATAGAACTAGTGTGTCTAACTCTACCGAATTCTGTCGTATTTCAGCTATGTTTTATTTATTTATTATTATTATATATATATATATTTTTTTTTTCAGATTCTCCCGGCTCTCATATTGATATCCTATTTCTCCCGTATATTTCGTTAACCATAAAACATCGATTAGACATGACTATAGTTGTAACGACTTTCTCAAATTAAAAAAAAACGGAAAAGAAATGCTTCCCCCAGCAAAATAAGTGAGAAAGTACATAAAGATTAAAACTGTGAAACAAGGGAAATTTAGCATTAACGGAAATATTGTTTTTCTACACGGTTTAAGAAATTGGAGCATCGTGCACATGTCTGAACCTGAAGCCTACAGTTTCCATTCATGCGGTAGGGGTTCGTGGGTAGTAATACGGTGCGGGCACGGTCTCAGAAAACAGGGTCGGACCCAGAATTTTTCTCGGGGAGATTATATCTCCCTAATAAAAACGTAACAGACCTATAAAAGCCCATCAGAGACGTACCAATGTTTTGGAGAGGGAGGGAGAGATCTGTTACGGCCAAAAACTTTCTATTGCCACAAATCCCCAACAGTTATTATTAAATATTAGATAAATTAATCGTTAATTAGTTAATTAAATTGTTAAAATAAAAAGAAGCACAAAACAATAACAATTTGAACGATTTACAATTTTACAGAAGGCAGCAAGATCGATAGTTTCACAAAGACTGAAAAAAAATATACAGGTAAAGAGACGCTAATTTTTTTAACAATAGATACGCCAGGGGGCACTGTCAAAGCAGTAATGTTGACGGTATAGTAGCGACATCTATTGACAAGAAATGAAATTAGAATCCAAAGTTAATTTAGCTTTGCTACATTAGTGGCAATGTTTAATGTTATTTTTGAAATTAAAATTTTAATAGTATTCTTCGACAGTGCGGGAAGGGGGACGAAATATACCTTTCGCCCCTCTACTTTCGAGACTGGAGGCGAGAAAATCTGCCTCCTTGTTAGCACGTGCCTGCCTCCCATCCTCGGAGTAACCAACCATTCCTCTCCACAAACAAGCTCGTTATCACCTACCCCTCCTCCTCCTCCTTCCCTATTCGCCACTTCCTTCTTTCTCTCTCTCTCTGTGTCTTCTTCTTTTTGCAAGGGTTTCATTGGGAAGGGTGGCCGCCGGGGGCGGCGCTGTAATCCCAGACAGGACGCTTGAACAGCGTAATCAGCCGCCGAGGCGGCTGAGGGGGAGATGGATTGCCGATCAACACGGCATTCATAGATGCACGTTCACGTAAAGTCGTCATTCAACGCACACCGAAACCAGCAGCCGTTGGAACCGTCACGGGGAACGGCCACGGCCCAGGCAGCAGGACCGGAGACACCCCCATGGGCCAGCCGAGTAACCTACAGGAACCGGCCAAGCCCGGAAAGGAAGGTGTTTAGCACAGCCACGGAGGCAGCGCGAAGGCGGGGGGATCCGGTGGGATCCAGGAGGTCGGACAGACCTGGTGGCGAGGCGAGGCCTAAACGGCGGCGGGCGAGAAGGAGCTCCTCCCTGAGGTAGCCGTAGGCCGGACACCGCAAAAGAATGTGTTCCAGTGTTTCGTCAGCACCTTCCTGACACTGGAGACACACAGGCGACGGGAGTTGCCTAATGCGGTGGAGGTACTTGTTGGTGAATGCACAGCCAATTCTGAAACGATGCAGCCTGGTCTGTGCCCCCCTTGGGAGACAATCGGAAAGAAAGTATGGCGACTTTCGCACCTCGAACATTGATCGGAAGTGCCCCGTAATGTCTCTTATCAAGAGGTTCACCATGTCACTTCGATAGGTGTCCTTCAGACTCCTGATACGGCAGGAAAGGGAGGGGTTGTGCGGGGAGGGTCTGTTACTGCAGGAACCGTTTACGTCCTCTAGGGCTCGACGCGCCCAAGTGTCCGCAATTTCGTTACCACGATTACCGGTGTGGCCAGGAAACCAACAGTACGTCACAGACCTCCCCTCATCCGCACATCTAGCCGCCGCGACCACAATGTCCTGGACAATGGGGCAGACCGGCCAAACAGCAGGATCGGCCTGGAGGCCAAGCAAAGCAGCCTGACTCTCTCTCTGTCTTTCTCTACTTTCCGCGCGCCCCGACCAATCTCTTACCCCTTCTCCCATCTCTGAGCAGATTCTGCTCTCCTTCTTTCCCCTCCTATTATCCCCTCTCTCTCTCTCTCTCTCTCTCTCTACCCACTCTCCTCTCCGCCTTTTCATCCTTCCATTTTTTTCTCCTCAGGGGTCCACACTCCTCCCTTCCTCCTTTTCGCCTTCGCACAATCCTACCCCTGGCCAGGGTTGCCACGATGACGTGTCACAAATGTCGCTTCTCTGACACAAATGGACACTATTTCATCCGCCGTAAACATTACGTCGCCATGCTAACCATGTTAGTAAAACATTTCCTTCAAGGAAATTTTTTGAAGCGTAACTTTAAATTTCATATCGTCGTGTCACTTGGTACTTTTTCTTGGCGGACTAGAATTTCCGTGACTCGTTTAACGAAAGCATTTACTCACAGACGTAGCCTTCAATTTCCTAAATGTAATTCCAATTATACCAAAGAAATTCAATTTAAAAAAATAATGGAAATACCCCAAACGGCTATTCTTTCCCAGACGCCCTTTTTTGGCGCAAATTCTAGCGATAAATGTAGCAATTATGGTAACCCACTTCGCCAATTTCAAAACCTATGCCAAATCACGCCGAAGACTAGTTTTTACGTTTGTTTCTTTAATTTAACTCGCCAAGTCAACATACTCGGGAAGTATTCTTTCTTCCAGGACAATATGGGCGTGATTTCAGAACCTCATTGGTGCATCAGCTCAAAAATGACAATGCCTGCTTTGTGATTGGTTTCTAAAATGCTGCAATGTGCTATATTTTAATCTTTGAAAACCAATGGAAATGACATATTTTCAAATGGAGTAGGCAATATGGGGAAAACACTTTTTTTTTTTTTAAAAAAATGCTCATTATGTAAAGTGTTACAGAATCACTTACGTATACAAACATCTTACATTATTTATAATTTGTTATGATTTATTATTTTTATGAGCTAATGACAAACAATGTGCAAAAATGTCGACAATTTAATGACACTGGTGCAGATAACGTTAGTAGGAGTTCTAATGCCAACGAAATTCGATTTTATAGTAGTTTTGAATTTACATTTAGCATTTTTCGCACACTGATGTCGCTATAACTTTATATCTCAATGAAAGATGGTTTTTATATATTTTAAATTTTATCGAAACAGTTTTAAAAGACTACAACTATTATACCTGCGCATTGTAATAACATAGGGTGGCAGGATGTTAAAAATTTGAGTAATACAGGGGCATAAAACGCGCTGCTCGTGTTATTCGTAAATATCACTTATATACTTCAATATAGTATCAGTCATACACAGAAGTCGATTCAGTGTCTATATTAATCATAGGCGCAGAGCTATACGAGCTCGTGGGGCCCGAGCCTCTCCCCTAAACAACTTGAAATAAATTGCAAATTTACATATATTGTAATGTAGAAATATACATAATATGGGCTTACCTTCTCCCCACAATAATTTTGAAAACTGTACACTGACGTGTGAAGGCGATTTTTCAAAAGATTATTTAAACGAATATTTTAATTACTATTTTTATATAATAGCTAACAATTTTGGAGTTCACATTTTTCACCCCTCAGGGTTTGTAGACAGAGTTGTTAGGTATTTAACGTATAAAGCGTTTGAAACCTAATATTATGCAAGTTTACATTAGCCTTTCACGAACAATTTATATTAGTACAGACATTAAAATTACAATAATTCTGTGTTTGTGTATTTATATTACAGAACGTCTTTTTCCTCTTCGGTAAGTTTGGAAAATTTTATTCTCAAGCTCTTTACCACTGTCTCTAAACATGTGTGTCTATTCAAAAATCCGTTTCTGGATGCATATATTAGAAGTTAAATGAACTATTACTTCATCGATGTCAGCCACCCAAAAATGCAATGTAGATAAACAATTGATATCAGTTGATAAAATTTTTTAAATTATACCCAATTTGATGTTCGACAATTTATGC